>JASSRZ010000020.1:11310691-11323694 GCA_032164315.1 Malacoctenus gilli
CTGCTCAGAGAGGAGCCACTGATGGCATTTCAGACATCCAATTAGGAGACCGTCTGGTCACACTTCCCAGTGAAGGTGTAGCGGCCACGGCCAACTGAGCCCGGGCCAAAAAAAAGTCAGCCCAGATTTTAAGATTGGGTTTGCAGACACACGCACAGAAAGCGGGAAGCGATATGAATGAATGAATCCATCCTCATAAAAAACTGACAGTAGAATCCTTGGTTTTTTGCTTATTTTGCTCGGAGTTCAGGTCTGAAACTTCAGCTCCATTTTTAAGCGTTTTTCAAATCCAGTCTCATAAATGTGGATTTATCTGAACCTTCACAAAACTGACAGCTGGAGTAAAGAATGAATGGGAGTCCCGCGCTGTTTACCTCTGTGAAAATCTGGAAAAAAAAAACCACTTTTTATAGTGTTACTGTGAATTTAATGATAAATCTTCCGATTTTACTGCTCATTAGTAAGGTTAGCAGCAGCAACCGAGGGAAGTGAAGCTTAGCTAACAGTCAATTATAAACTCGCACTTCTAACTCTGCCACCAACCTCTTAGTATACATCACTCCTCCCCAACATTTCCAATTTAAATTTAGAATAATGGGTGGCACTTTGTTTATTGAAGTTGCGGCAGTGAGGTTCAGGAGACAATTAGAGTTCAAGCACTCAATGTTCCACTTGACTGAGGACAAACAGACACTGTAACCCGGCACCATGCAAATGAGCCCAATTAACTGCAATATCGCCGCACCGGGCCTGCCTCTCAAGCAAGGCAAAGCAGTGTTTAATGGATTTCGGCTCAGCTGCTGAACAGAGCGCGCGAGTGCGAGTGCGAGCGCTAGCTGTGTGGGAGCGGCGTGAAATAACCGCAGAGCCACCGCCGGTCGTTGCGAGCGCTTGCAGCCTCACGCCGAGAGGTGGCAAAGTGGCATGTCGTCTGAAGACATTCGCAGGCACAGTGGAGCATGCTGGCGATTGGTGGGATCAGGGTCAGTCCTGCTGTTTTACCTCAGATTCACCAGAAGCGTTATTTGATGATGAGGCTTTAAGGTGCTACACCAATCATTTCATCATTACCTGCTCGGCATTACCCCAAGCCATCCGTTCCTCCATCTGTCTTCTATATTGCTTTAACTACCTTAAAGCCACGTGGTGCTGGAGCCCAGACCAGCTCTGCCTTCCACCTGATATTGGCTGAACTCATTGCACAGTCTGTAATTTCCTCCGCCAAGCCTTCACAGTTAGCTGACCACATTTATTGGCGATACTGTCTTCCAGGCATGGTGCCATTATGCGTTGGCTTGGGTCGGAGGTGACTGCAGATCTGCAGTTCTTTGAGCGACCTGCGGGGTTGTTGCCGAAATGGGAGTTGGAGTCCCGTACCTGGAATTGGCGACACGCCTTCTTGTGAACTTCCAGTAACCATCTATCCATCGTCGACTGCTTATCCGTAGCTGGGGTCATGGGGGTCAACAGTCTCAGCAGAGAGTCCCAGACTTCCCTGTCCCAGACCACAACCACCAGCTCCTCTGCGGGGACCCCGCGGGGCTCCCAGGCCAAGCGGGTGATGGAGTACCTCCATTGTTTCCTGGGTCTTCCCCGGGGCCTCCTTTAAGTGGGGCATGCCTGGAAAACCTCCCTTGCCAGGCAACCTGGAGGCATCCTAGGCAGATGCTCAAGCCACCTCAGTGAGCTCCTCTCTATGTGGAGGAGAAGCGGTTCTACTCCGAGCTCCTCCCAGGTAGCAGAACTTCTTATCCTGACCTCGGAGGGCGCATCCAATCTAAGCATCACTGCAGCCACTGCACCGATCCGCCTGTCGATACTGAAACTCCTCCACCTGAGGCAAGAACTCATCTCCAACCTGGACATCCAGCATCATTAGAGAAACAGCGAAGACTCCTCGCAGCGACAGCTTTGCCTCGGCCTTCTGCTGCAAATACAAAGGAGGAAATGTGGCTGAGGAGTCAGGCAGAGGAGGCATCGGAGTTCCGGGGGCCGAGTAGAGCGCGGCGCTCGGGTGGGAGGCTGCAAATGGAGTCGGGCAGGGTTGTGCGACTGAAGAGGGAAGGTGAGGGGAGGCACGGTGGGGGCTGGCGGGGCGCAAAGGAGTTCTGAGAGGGGATACAGACGCCGGCGTGTATCCCGGTGACTTTTGAAGTGGGTTATGAAAGCCGCCTCGGAACCCTGCGGAGCGCGTTCTCGTGCTGCAGAGGTGAACAATAGGAGGGCCCGACACCTCTCCTGCCAAGAGACACAGTCGGAGGCGCCTCAGAAGTTTATCAGCTACAACCCGAGCGCCTGTGTGAGAGCGACTCTCACGTCCAGGTGTGTGTTTCTGTCTTTGCTCTTACGGCTTTTGTCAGAGAGCCCGTTTGCCTTCTTCCACGTCGCGTGTCAGTGTGTTCAAGGTACATTTGTGTCGCGCGATACGGGTAAAAGTCACAAAGTTCGAGTTAAGTGCCTGGGAAACTCAAAGTTGGGGGATAAATCGTACAACTTCAGCAGCTCTGAGCTGTCGCCTCGCAAGCCTGCCATTTTTTTCTGCCCGCAGTAACTACAAAAAGAGTTTATTTTCTCTTCCCACGTGGGGATACTTGATCCATATGTGTCAGCAGAACCGAACCTCTCGCCAGCCAACGAATATCTTCACGCAATTATTCCAAAACTCTGATGGAAAAAAAAGGGGGAAAAAAAGCTCCTCGGTGCTGTTTTTTTTTTTTTTTTTTTGCCAAAAGCTCATTGGATCAAATTGCCGGGCTGGCTGAACTACACAGTGGCGCTAAATTAGACCGTGTTTTTAGCGCAGGAGCCTTCCAAACGGGTCTCCTGCCACCTCACTGTTTCTCCCACCTATTTTCCACTTCTGTTCGCTCCTCTCCCGCCTCGCTCTATCTGTTCCCTTTACCTTCTCACACCTGAACCCCCTCTTACTTTTAGCTTTGGATTTAAAATAAGCCAAAGTATACATGTCCAACAGTTTCTGTATGACTGCCCTTGTGAACTCTACACAAGTAACTCGTTGCTTATTCTTGCATTATCATATTTTCTGACTTTCGCTTCAGTTTCTTCCCACTGGCAAGATAAGAAGACAAGAAAGTTATTGTTAACTTTAGCTTTCTTCAGGGAAGAAAGAAGGTGGAGGAGAGGGTTTTTTTGAAAAAGTTTACAGGGTGTTATTTGGATAGAAATGGCTGCAAGTCTCCATAAGACTTCTACATATGTCAATAAGTTGTTTCAGAGAGCAGTGAGGGTTTCTACCTTCTTAGAGAGGATCGCGAGCAACGGTTCTGTCCATCTGCATAAACACCGCGAGTTCTAATAAAGCGAGTCGCTGGTGCGTTGCCAGGTCCGACGTCGCTCCTCTTCAAACCGGACGTCCGCCCGTTATTCGGCTGCCACCGCGCCTCAGACAATGACAAGGTCACGTTTCGCCCACTGTGCGCCTTTTATCTCCGACCTCAGCCGCTCTCTGTTTATCTCTCCGGGAGAAGCTGTCAGTCCGACAGGAGCTCTGAGGGACTTTATCTCGGTCATTTAAATGTAAGGGGGGGGGGGACAAAAAACAAACAACGAAAAAAAAAAAAATACAATTAAATTTAGGTTCGGCTTCGTGCAGGCGCAATGCGAGGACGCGTCCAATCTAATGCCTGGAATACCTCCTATCACCGCGCCTTTGTTCCGCTCCTTGAAAGCTCGGCGTAATTCATTCTCCAGCTGTCCTCCTGTTGTTTTTTTCTAACACATAATGAAACCAATTTACAGGTAATTGCCTCCTCTCCGTACCGCCCGTCCAGTGCCTGGTGATGGCGGAGCTGTGCACTATGTGATAAACCAGGCAAACCCAGAGCGATGTGTTCTCATGTTGCTGTTTCGCTCGTTGGGGAAAGCAGGCTTTTTTTTTTTTCCAAGGATGTGCTCTCTGGTCTTATAACCTCATTTTCTTATTAATCTCTATGTTTTGAGACCAGTCGCTTTATTCCGTTTATAGCGCGAGTTAATTTGCAATGCCCTTCCAACGTGGTCCACAGTCTCCAGCCGTGACATGAGACTCAGGCACAATGCATACCTGCGCAAAGGACAAACAGCACCACACTTATTGACTGCCACCGAAACCAAATCGAAGCGAAAGTCCTGAACTAGTTAGAAAGACCGCGCGCAGATTACGTTTGGGGTGAGAAAACAAACCACTGAAAGAAAATCAATTTACCTTGAACAAAGGCGCCAGATGGGTTCCACAGGTGGCGACAGGCAATCATGGCTTCTTGAAATTGCATTTAGATACCGCTAATTTTTCTCTTCTATTTTTTTTTAAACAGGCTTCAAATGCAGGAATTATGAAGCCGGAGAGCAGCAGCTGCTTTCACAGGCAGCGAGCCTCTCGCTGGCTCAACGTCCACGGGCGTCAAGGACTGCAGCGGCTGGGGTGTGGTGTCATTAACCGAAGCCTGCAGTGACGATGACCTGCACGCGCACACACACACACACACGGACACACCAACGCTCTGACAGCACATGGTTTTAAATGCAAAAGCCACCTGAAGGACCGTAGTACGCCCTCCCCCTCATACTTAATCATATTAATACTGCACATATGTTATTGATGAGCAGGGAGCGCTTTTTTCGTGGTTCGTGTCATCTGGGATGAATTACCGCGGCGAGGGTTACTGACACGAGCTGCCGGGGGCAAGGTTTTCTTTCCGAGCCCCCCTGATGCGTACGTGCGCGCGGGGGGGGGGTGCGTGGGTGGTTAGCATGCCGGCGTTCGAGAGGACATGCGTTCTGCGTCACCGGTTTTTGTTTCGCTCGTCTTATCTGTGTCGGAGCAGCTCCACGCCGCCCGCCCCCTCCACCACCACCACCAAACACCACCTTATGGAGCTGTACGCAAGCCCACCTCACATCCTCCCCCCCCCCCTCCACATTCTTCCCACGCGCCTCCACCGCCCCGCTTCCTCCTCAAAAACGTTCCCAAATTAGCTCTGACCTTATCTAATGAAAAGTGGAAACAACACTGTGGCTTATTACAGTGGCAGGCCTGCGCTGCCTGTGAAACAGCACGCTGTTATTTACCGGCCCCCCCAGTGGCAATTACAAGACGTACCCCCGCACAGCTTTCCATCGCACTTTCCTGCTGGCAGGTGGTCCTTTTAGATACAATAGGGGGGCAAACGACAATGGAGTAAACAACTGCTATTCAGCTGCTTTTGCACTGGTGAAAATGGCAACAGGACTGCACGCGCAGATAAAGCAGATCGGAGGGGAAGTTCATGCGGGGAAGAAAAAAAATACATGTCAGATTGACATTCATTGTTTATATAAAGGATGCCGGTAAATGTGTCCTTGTTAAACATGTATAACTTGTTAAACATAAGCAGATATGTTAAAGGATTCCTTGGAAAATGAACATGTGCTTCCCCATGACAGAACGCTAACAAGGGAACCAATCCCAGCCGACACAGGGTGAAAGTAATACAAGGCATTATTTGTGATTTTATGATCTTATCGTCTCATTACTGCAGCCTGCCTCTGCTTTGGCCTCCACATCTCTTCATCGTGTTTCTCCACCTGTCATCTTCTCCGCGGCACAGGAGACGAACCAGCTCCCATTTTGCGTTTCACTTCTCGGTGAACACTCCTGCGAGCATCTTTTAACGCCACGTTTGTTGGGTCTTACGCCGCTCCCGACTGGAGCACACTCAGTGGAGCTCCGTGCTGTCCTTCTGGATCTTCTCTTCATGCAATGGACGCCTGTGCCGTTCGTGGTCCAGCCGCCCCGCGCGGACGCCGCTTTCGCCCGCCGGTGGAAGAATCACGCCACGCTGAGGGGACGCGGGAGCAAATTTCGCACCCAGCGCTGGAGAGAGATGTGTTCCCTGCCACCAAAGCTCTTGAGGATATTTGGCACCGCGAGGAAGACAACAAAAGCAGGATCAAAAGGGTTCCTGGCTGCCCAACAAGGAGAGGCCACAAGCTGACCGGAAATAATGGGAGTTACATAATCCTGATGCACCCCTGCTTTATAATACATCCTGAATCTGTGGCGAACACTCTCTGGTCATGCTTGGTGCTGGTAGTTATGATTATAATACCCTCAATATGAAGGCTTTTTTGTCCGTGCGTGATTGGTTAAATGGAGAATTTATACGATAAGAAAATGACACTTAATCACACTTGGTTCCCTGGAATCCTTTTTTTCATATTATTTCATCTTTTTTTAATGTAAAAAGCATTTTCATATCTCTTTTTTTTTTGTTCACAGCCAATGAGAACGTGTTCCAAAAAAGCAGCAAAACAACAACAACATTTTGGCCTCGTCTTCAGTGATTTAATGGTGTATGAATCAAGCTCGACAGGATTCAACCAAACACCACAGAAGAAGAAGTTCTTTGAAAGTTTGCTGTGTGCAAGAGCCTCGGATGGAGCGATTTTTTTTTTTTTTGGCTATGGAAAAACTTGTTTTGAGGAAATGAATTTTAAAAGATTTGAACTGTGTAAGAAAAAAAAAAGGAGTGTTTCCTCAAAAGGAGCTCTTTCTCTCACACTCCGGTCCAGCCATCTACACTTCAGTAACACTCGTCGACGGCGGGCTTTCAAGTTTTAGTCCTGTCTATATTCCGGGGTGTTTCTGAGGGGGGCTTTATTCGCACATCACTCGCAGCCTGCTTCATATAGGGCTGCTGAATTTAGGAGGAATGTGCGATCACGTCAACGCCATCTTCCCTTCATCTGTTTTTGTCATCCGTTCGTCTGAGAGAAGACGAGGCGAGGAAGCAGTGTGCCTCATAAATGACCTGAAACTTCCTTTTTGTGTTGCTTTTTTTGGTGTTTTTAGGAAGGAAAGAGTCCAGTGTCTTGCCGGGAGAGAAGCTATTTCTAACTCAACTGCTGAACTGTCCGTGTTGAAGTCTGATTTGATAATTACCTTCTCTTTCCATTGTTTGGATATCATCTTGATGGAAGCGAGTCGGGTTTTCTTCTTGGATCGGTTGAATTCATGCAAAGCCACCAAAGAGCGATCGCCAGCTGACTTTCTGCCCTTTTTCCCTCAGTCATGCCCTTCTCTTTCTCTTTGGGCGAACTCTCCGAGATGTTTTTTTTTCTCGACGAGCTATTCCCGCATACTCTCCCGAGCCCCCCTCTGGTCAAAACTTAAGAGAGATCTGATCATTTTAATTGCCCTTCTGACTGCTCTTGATGGTACTCTTCCTTTGAAGAACAGAATCTCCCCAAAAAAAGAAAAAGAAACACTTCAACCAGTCGGCCTCACTTGTCTCCTGCGGACTGAAGGCCCGCAGTGCAGCTGGTGCTTCATTCAAGCCTTTTGAAAGCGCTGGAAATATGACTCGCGAGTTAAAATAATGATTTTTATCGAGGCATTCTCTCGGAGCACCCGAGAGCACAAAGTCGAGTTCTCCTCCGAGTCGTCAAGGACCTTTTTCGCAAACAGCGGATTCGGTTTTTTCATTGATCTGGCGCCAGCTTTTCACCTCAGAGTCTCACCGCTGCTAATAAAGACAGACAGGGACATGTTGGAGTTTCTCTCTTCTTTAGATGCAGAATTTGTTGCAACCACTCTCGTCAGGCTACTCGAGCAGAAGCCTTCAAAATAAAAGCGTGGGACAGTTTCCCAAGTCTGCAACTTAATCTAAAAGAGAAATGTTCAGATTAAGTGACTTGAAAGCAGTAAATTGTGAAGGTATTTGGTGTCGCACGGTCTGAAAACGGGTCAAGATTGCCTGTTACTCCACTGACCACTCTGAGTTCCCTCCCCCCCTCTGGCTGTATCCATTCCCATCAAAGGCAATATTGTCGATTTGAATTGCTTCTCAGCTGTTCCAGAGGAAAATGCGTCTTCAGCACACAGCTTTATGGAGGCGATATCGAAGATTTCATTGGCCGCAATGCCACACTGACGCCGTGACTGCGACCTCTCGACCTCTCGCTCGGGGAATCTTCTTCGTTTTTTTTTTTTTTTTTGTTATTGGCGATGTCCCGG
Organism: Malacoctenus gilli; assembly: GCA_032164315.1. Taxonomy (NCBI): domain Eukaryota; kingdom Metazoa; phylum Chordata; class Actinopteri; order Blenniiformes; family Labrisomidae; genus Malacoctenus; species Malacoctenus gilli. The sequence goes on from JASSRZ010000020.1 coordinate 11,318,685, forward strand.
CCTCATTCCCAGGGGTGAGCGAGTGGCCCGACCCCAGATAAGAAGACGGCCCCTGTGGCGATTGAGCAAAGAGAGAGTATATGGCCCGAGAGCAAGCAAATTGAGTACATTTCACCCAAAGTCTGGCTCTCCCATTTTAATCCGCCTTATCTCTAATTCACATCGCCCACAGTCTTAAAATACAGACGCTGCTTCCCTGACCTCCGGAGCCACACAATTACACGGCAAAGAACCCAGAAGAACTGCTGACACACCGGCCCGAAGGAGCCAGTCACATCAAACGCCAGCGCACAAAGACGGAGGGGGGAAGAAAAACGTTCACCTCCACATCAAAGTTGCCTTAATTAGCTCGCAAATCAAAATGTTTAACTCCCGAAACTATGCGAGCTCCTAAATTTTGCTGAACACATGCAGGGGCCACAAAACTTTAGTTCTTCAGGATCCAGCAAAAGAGACACGTCGCTCGCTCACTGGTTACAGTTACGCGTTTCATCCACTCAGTTGGTTATTTTCTTGTCTTTTTAAGTGTTTTTGCATTCGCGTCCGTCATCCAAGCACGAAATAATCATTCGGGCCGCTCAGGGAGAAAAAGAGAGCCGCTCCCGTCTCTTTGCTATTCCTGTTCTGAGACGCAGCTGGTTCAGCCGCGTCCTGTTTGACAATTGTTCAGCAATCCACATGTACTTTGAGCTGATTCCCTGAAGCTTTGTACATGTGTTCCTTCCTCGGTTGATGCCTCTCTGTTCCCGCAGACAGAGCTCCTTTGTGCTCCGCCGAAGATTATTTTTAAAGGTACACACGCCGCGGCCTGTTTGATCCACAAATGAATCGGCGGATAAAATTGATCGACTGAAGTTTTCGGAGCGGCGAGCTCGCGAGAGAACTTCCGGCCGGCATAGACGAACGGGTTGCGTGTGCCCAAAGTAACTGTTAAAGGTGGTGTCTGATTTCCAACGTGACTTTACTTTACGTCCTTCCAACATACAGAGGGAGTTTCTTAACCAAGCACAGCAGCAGGAGGGCCCACTACACTGTACAGTGTTCAAACTGTCAACTGTGGGATCACCAAAAAGAATTCAAGTCAATGTGCAAAAGATGATGGTTCCAAATCTGCAGTTAAGGAAAAACTGGAACCAAAGATACTTCATGCTTTTCATTTTAAGGCTCATTCCTTTGGTTTATCAGTGAATTGGAGGATACTGAAATTAGAGCATAATAAAGCATAACATTATGTTTTATTTTGCAGTGTTTCACTGGGTTTTCTTCGAGAAAAGCTTTGGACAAACTTCTCTGAGTCCCATATGTTGCAAGCAGCAGGATCAGATGTCTAAATAGTGACGCCTTCCCTCTTTGATTTCAATCTGATTTGAGATTAATTAGTATCCCACAGTGTCTGATCATCACGCAGCCATTTATTATCCCCAACTGGTCTACTGGAGCGCTGACTGGAAGGCGAGCGAGGGACATCCATCTGCCTGTCTGCCTGCTTTGAATCTCCTCAGGCAGTGGGAGACAGTGGGGGAAGTGACAGCTCTCACCGCACGGGCCGCCGGCGCCCCTCATCCAGCGCGAGACGCGCCGCGTGGAAAGGAGGCACCTATCAATCCCAGCATTCATCCGGCACCGCGCCGGCCTCCGATGTCAGGCCGTTAATTGATGGGTTCCCAAACTTCTGCCAAAGTTGTTGTGTTCCATAACTCATAACGCATCAAATTAAAGTGAGAGTGTTTCCGATCTGTTTGGACTTTTGTTTCCCTGTTGGTTTTTTTTCTACGTCTCAGAATCCTCCCCCAGTTAGAACGGCGGTTGCTAGTTGGCATCAACTCATTCGTATTCAGCTGAGGATGCTAAGTGACAGGAATCAAAATGCTTGCAATGCTATGGCTGCTGCCCATACCAGGCAGGGGCTTCCACTCATCACTGCCATAAACTGACAGGTGAGCCTCTCACACCGAATGGGAGTAATGAATCATTGCATATAGTATGCTGGAGTGGCGGTTTGAGGGGGGGGGGGGTGGACTCACAAGGTAAAAGGCGAAGCATTTTAATCCCCTCACACTGCACCTCCACTTCACATGTCACCATCCCACCAGTTCCAGGTTCGCGGCAGAGCGCCAGAGCATATTAACTGCAATTTTGTTTTTTGGACATGTTGTTAGGAAAAGTCTCCATAGTAACTCAAAAAAAGTCACTTTGAACATCAACATGAAAGCCTGATCAGTAGCATGTTCTGCTTTGATCGTAGGCGATGCACATGTCAGCGTATTAGATTGTAACTACAGCTCATCGTGTGATCTGCGTTGTGAGGAACAAACCACATTGTTTCAAGTGATACTGATTTGGTCGGTTGAAGAAGGGACGGGTGAATAGACGATGAAAACAAATAGATTGATGTACAGATTATAGATGTGCGGTCGAGTAAATGGATGAATGAATATTGAAGAGATGGAGAGAGAATTGACATCCCCTCATGATTATTAGGACCAGTTTTAAGGCTTTGGATCACATTAACTGGGTGCTTCCATCCTGGGAGCATTAGCAATCGCCTCTGCTTAAACGAAGCGGAACGTTTCTATCTGCCGATCGAGCTGCCAAAAGCCCTGAGCCGGATAACTGCGCACAGCTGTTTTACAAAGTTAGCCACCGAGCAGTTACGGGGAGATCAAACGGAGGGAAGCACGGGCGAGGGAGATCGCGCCCTGTCGACGAGCGCGAAAACGGAGGGCCTCAGATCCGCGCGCTCTGCTGTCAAGGCCGTCCGTCTCCTGGATGCAACGTCAAATTTGGGGTCCGTCAGCCTCCTGGCAGCTCCAGGCGAACACTGGGCACGCTTAATGTTTCTGATCACCCACCACCCGCCATGGCAGGACGAGTCAAGCCGCCGTCGGGGCCAGTAATCAATTACTTCTCCCGGTGTTGACGGTTTTTGCTCTCCAAATTTTAATTCATCAAATGAATTGCGTCTTTCAGGGAGACGCTGGAGCGAATCAAGTGCTGCTCTGGCTTCCCTTCGTCTTTTCTGTCCTCTGAGCCGTCGGTGAATTTAGATGACAAACACTGAAGTGTGTGTGTGCGCGCGCGTATGTGTGTGTGTTTTTCAGCAAGCTCGGACACTTTTTAAGCGAACTCTATCGATTACGGTGCAGTGTTTCCCCAACACTTTCCTCCTGCAGCTCCTAGAAACATCACAGGCAAGCCAAACACGTGTAGACTCGCACCCACACACACACTCTGTCACCGACACACAAAGGCAGAAGGCCCAAAGATAAAAGCGCTGGACGGTCTCCATCACTTATATATTATTGGGTGGGCTTGTTGCTGCTAAACAGGTTAAAGTCTCGTTTCAACTCCCCCCCCAAAAAAAAATCACACCGCGCTATTTTAAAAGCCCACAACTCATTGGATTAATATGCAAAGTATGCGCCGCAGTAAAACACTGGAGTTGAGCTAATCAAATGGTAATGATTTTCCCCGGCAAAACTAATTATAAATTCTTCAACCCCGCTCATTCAATAACTTGGCCATTAAATCATAATGGCGTAGCCGGGCTCCTATTGATATCTTCCTCACACAAGGAGCAACATGTTCTCTGGTAAGAGATGGAGCTTTGAAGCCAGCCTTTTGAGGTTGAACTTCAAAGAAGGCACAGAGGCTAAATGATGACAGTGGTGAGTTGCGGAGAGCTCTCCAACCGGGCCAAAAAAAGAAACAACACACCGAGATACGGCAAGCGCAGGCATGGAAACCCATCAACCGCCATGTAGCACATGTGTAGAGACAAACTGTGCGGGCACATAATGCATCAGGACTTCAGAACAAAACACTGTATATAAAAGTTTGGAAAGAAAACCAAGGAATTCTGGGAGATTCGAGAGTTTGGAGCAAAAGATATTACAATTTTATATCACTGAATTTACCCCCCCCCCCAAAGCCGTGACGAATGCTACAATGGCGCGGTGCCTCAACATCATCGTGTCTTTATCGTGCAGGGAGCGGACTGGCCGTGGCTGCTGCTGCGATTCTTCTTTGAGGGGACGTTTCGAGATATTCGAACGGGCAGGAATTCACAGGCCGCGACGGCAGACGGAATCGAACTCGTCGCGCTCAGCCCAAACCGACAAAGTTTTCACAAAAACGCAAATATGTGATCATCAAAATGCCTGAATGCCGGGCACAGCGGGGCTTTTGATCGCAAGATGAAAGCCATAGAAACGCTTTCAGAGAAAGAGTTTGCGTAATTGTGGTGCATGAAGTGAAATGAGATTTAAGGATATTTTTAGAGGTAAATGAAAAAATGAGAACTTTTTTAAAAACATACATGTAGAATGTGTAAATATGAGGTTAGGAGATTAGCCACTACAGCAATAAACATCAAAGAAAAACAGTAAATATCATGAGAATAGTTAAACGCGTAATATATATTAACATGAACGTGTTCAGTTTGTCCTCCACATTGAGGGTGAGCTCAAGCGAGGGATTGGCCGGACCGCCCTCGGAGACTTTGACTGTTTCTGAAGACTGACAAGCAATGTCAGACATTTAAACCTCTGCGGGTCACTCGGATCAGACTTGTTTGGGTTCGACGCCAGTCAGGTGGAAGACATCAGAATAACAAGAATCAGAGTGTGAAATCGCATCCGAAAGAGTGTCAGGGTGGAAAATGCAAGGGAGAGCAAACAAGGGAGTTGTGCGTTCAGAGGACAACCCAGTTCCCTCCAAGACACAAGATGAACCATTTTAAGTCGGAGGCATCCAGAGAGAAGCTGATTAGCCCGCCTGATCGAGGCGGAGAAGCCCGTGAAGATGAACGTGTCTGCAGCTACGCGTGAGCAACTTTCACCACAAGAGGGTGTTGTGAGTCACCCTTCTGGTCTTGATGCAGCTACAGCAGATTCTGAGACAAAATAAACCTGCCTCTTACTTCTTCTCTCCTGATATCAGGTCCCAGTTGGTTTGACACTAATACACACCTCCGTTTCTGTGATTCCAACAACAATCCCGCCTTTAAAT
>JASSRZ010000020.1:11334727-11344740 GCA_032164315.1 Malacoctenus gilli
CCTGTATCATTGCTTGGAAACGTAGTGACCAAAACTCAGCGATTGCTTCACTCAATAAGCAAAATAAAATCGAGTTGTGGTACCTTTTTGAAAGATGAGTACCTTTCCTGGATAATTTACTCCTCTCCCTGCAATCCTCGTCCTCTCGCGGCTAAACACGCATGGCACACGCTACCACTCCAAAGCTCGGCCACGTGCGTCTACGCCCAGTCCCCGCCTCCCACGTTGCCAGAGGTCCTCTGAGCACTTCCAGGATGGCTCAGAGTGCTATCTGGGGCCAGTCTCTCGTTGTCCAGTCCGGCAACGATCCTCCATAAGTGTCTCACGTCCAGCTGAATTAGCGGACGGCGACTTATACAGTCCATTAACGGGCGTGTTAGCATTTGCTGTTGCTATGCTAACCGCTAGCAGCAAACGACAGTCCAAAAGCTACAAGTTGGAACTTAATTGTCCTCCAATACCACGTTAGCACTGACAACCCCAGTGAGTTGTTGTCGGGACAAACCCACGGCACAGCTTACTTTACTAAAACAAGACAGGCGGACTTATTCTGGTAGCTCTGCCTTATCACTGCGCACACCTCTTCTCACCGGCTCGGACTTGAACTTGTTTCCTCTCTCTTACCAACTTTCCAGTTACGTTTAGGTACCATCTCAAATTCGGGAAAAACACTTTTCACATGCAACACAATCAAACAGAAATAATACGATGTGAGAGCAGTTTTTAAACACAGTAATTGCATTTTAAAGCCTAACATTTTTAATGAAATAACAGTAAATGAATTTACCCTTTTTAAACCTATTCATGAACTGAATTATTTATTTTTTGAAGGCATCCTTATTTTTATACTGGCTACACAAAGATAAAGTCCTTTCACTCTGGAGAGATATCCTTGTCCTTTCTTTTTTCTGGCTCTGAGGTGTGTAAAAAAGGACACTTTGCATAATCCGCTTGAGTTTTTGCAAGCGATAGAGCAGGGAGTAAACAGGATTCCTCCCGCTGCCGCCTTCACCTGCTGGACGTGGATTTGAAGTCCAAGGCCTCATCCATGGCGCTAAAGGCTTCCGCGGCCCAGGGACCAGTTTACAGCAGGAAAAAACTTACACTGGGATGAATTAAATATGACTAAATGAATACCGTATGACTGTTTGCGCTCAGGCTGCAAGATATTTATGAGGGGGGAGGGGACTGCGATCTTCGTGCTTTTTTTTTTGCCAAATTTTGTTCAAAATTTGAAATCAGTTGCCGATGGACGGAAAAGTCTGAATCCTCTGCGTGTGACGGTTTCCGTTTGAACAGCTAAATGCACCTGAAGCTGGCACTCAGTTGCGTTTGTCCTCTTTGATCGAAATGAATGTTTATAATTTTCTGGGAAACTTATCTCGACTCTGCGATTCTTCCTTCCAGGATGCTGACTTTAATTATTCAGTCGGCTCCACGCGCGCGGCGATACGTCGCGCTGATCTCACTTCCGCTCTCCGCCTCGGCTTTCCATTTATTTACACCTTAGCAGGCTCTTTTCCCCCTCGCTCCAGCTGACCACCTCCCGTATATACGCCAATCTCTGACAACAGGCCATCAACAGCACCCAGAGGGCTTCTGCATGCAATATTGAAGATTTCCATTAGTGCTGAATTGTTGGAGGAAGAGGAGGGAGGGGGGGAGGGGGGCCTTCGGGAGTGTTGGTGCATCAGGAGAGAGACATGAACGGTCATCATCACAGAGCGAGAGATGAGTAGCCGAGGGGAGCAGAGGGAAATAGGAGTGAAACAAAGAGGAGATGTTTCAGCGGGGGATTAAACAAAAGTCGGGAGAATATTAATGTGTTTTCTTTCCGACCCGACGTGTCCTGTTTCGGGAGGAAAATGCCGGCCCTGAAGGGGCGTTTCGGTCGTCCCTGGTTTCCCCTCGCTCATCCACAAAAATGCACTAACAAGTTTAGTCGTTGTGGAGACCGACGGTTCTTCCGGGCATCCATCTTTCTATATACAAGGAGCTTCGCCACCTCGTCTCATGGTCTCAGATTAGCGTCAGGACAGCAGATGTAACTCTGTGGTGCAAAATGACGTGTTGAAACCTGCCTGCAACCAGTAGAATGTATGTCAGGCGGTCTCCAAGCAGTGGGGTGGGGCAAACTGGCGCATCTACAGGGGCTGTTGTGGACATGTTGCCGACGTTCTTCCGGTGTCCAGGGGAAAAAAAACTGCCCCTTTGTTACTGGGGTCCAGTCTGGACACACACACTCACACACGTGGGTGACACATCCGTGTTTTCCCTGCTTTCCGCTTGGCTCCACACCTCATTTCATTTGGCTGAGAGTCGGCCTCGCAGACTTCGTGTCATCAAAGGCTTTTGGATGCAGTTATCTACCGAAATCAGCAATTAACTGCAAAGAAGCAGAGACAATTCAGTGAATAAAGCAACCTAATTAACTCTCACCATGTGAATGTGTCGGGTTTTTTGTTTTTTTTTTAACTCTGGCAAAACACTTCTGATAGCAGAACAGCCTCCTTTTAAAACGCTCGTTGTTTGTGTGCAATTTTCTATTTTCATTAGACACAAAAGGGACTCGCTACTGTCCAGCTGTGAAAGTAGCAGCTTACAAGCCCGCAGGTTTGTCGACGGCCCGTTAATTCTACAGCTTTTAACACCCGCGCACACAGGCGGAAATGTGGTCCCTCCATCACCGGCAGGTACTCACATTAGGAGCTCCTGAGAGAGACTTTTATTTATTTATTTATTTATTTATTTTTTGAACAATGCCTCCGCCGAAGTGCACCTTTGTCTTTTCGGTCGGAGCCGTTTCTTCTGGCTGCGTGCGTGAATAATCGCGCGCGCTGTTTAAATTCTGCGCGCTCGATCTGTTGACGGCACGGGGAAGGGGAAAAAAAAAATAGCAAAATGAATAAATAAAACCTCCTCGAGGTCACAGTGCATTGATCTGAGCGGTCCACCCATCCAGCGCTCTATGATTATATTCACGCACACACACACACTCAGCCATCACACCTTCAGCTGTGGCCCTTGAGGAGGAGACCTATCTCAGCAGGTGACAGCTATCAATCCAGCCCCGGGGTCGATGGAGGAGGGATGGAAGGACCCCCCCCCCCTTTTCCCCCCTTCTCCTTTCATCTTCCTTCTGGCTTTCTCTCGATCTCTGTCCACCCCTCCGTTCGCCTCTCCTTCCTTCCTTTCAACCGCACCTTCAACCATCTGCAGGATACTCGGCACAGCAACACACTTGTCCGAAGCTATTCATCAAGCCCCCCCCCCCTCCTTTCTTTTTTCCCCTTCTTCCTTACAGCAGAAGTGCAGGCACGTCTCTGTTTCTCGACTCCCTCGCCCCTGCACCACTCTCACCTCTCATTCGCGCAGATTTGTGAGGATGTTCCCAGATACAGAGCCGGGGGGGGGGGGGGGTGAGGGAGCAGATCGCCCTCAGGAAGCCGCTTCAGAGGGAGGGAAGGGAGTCGCTGGCTCGCCGCCTCCTGGAGCGCATTTCAAAAAGAGCCCTCCGATGATTCTAATTCTCCGCCTGCGAGTACTTGTTGAACGTGTTGGCCGCTGCACTCGGGCAATCACACAAATCCACTTCCAGGCGGGGCCTCAAAAGGAGTCTATTTATGGTCGGCCTGATTGGAGAATAACTCCTGCTGTTTAAAGGGGTGGGGGGGGCATTTCAAGTATTTCTGAGGTCTGTGACAGTCCAATCAATAGCTGGAAATATCGGCAAGGCTTTCCTGGAGCCAGAAATCAGGCGGCTAAATGGGATGTCATGTAAAGCTCCGGTTGCACAAAAGTTAGCCTGTCAAGGAAAATGTAAAGTAGAGCAAAAACGCAATGATGGGCGACACCCTGCAGCCTTACATTTCACCTGAGCACACCAGAGAACGCACTTTCAATTTCAAAGTCTCTCCGCAAGTTACATATATAACAACAGAACACAACACATATAACAACAGTTGAACAGATGAGTCACCGTACAGCGACTGCCACCTTCTCTTGTTTACTGCAGTGCGGCTTGAGGGCCCGACGACGACATCCATCAATTACTGTGTTCTGATCCTATAAACCTCGTTTGTGCCTTTTGTCCTTTTTCTCAATCAAATCTGTCTTTTCACCTACGACACAACTTTTGCTGAGGTGGCTTCGACGCCACTTGCGGCGGCTCCATTTCCTCGCTCGCTCTCACTCGGCGCTCGCTTTTATTTGTACTGCAGAGGGAGATTTTTTTTTTTTTTTATCCAGTTAAGGTGAAAAAGAAACAGTCAGGGACTCTGTATTTGCACGGTGACATGATTTCCATATCCGTCTTCGCCTCACTTCAGGATGAAGTCGGTGTCAGAGTGTTTTTCCTCCCTCTCTCTCTCTCTCTCTCTCTCTCCACCACTCTGCCACTCTCTCCTTGGTCCCTTGGGGTAACAAAACCTCCCCCCCCCTCCACCTCATCATCATCCATCTGGGGAGGCAGGATAAGCGCTGCACGGGACATTAGGCCCATTACCCAATCACAACATGTTACCAGCCCCGGCCCACCAACCTCCCCCCCCCCTCCCCTCCTTGCACTCATGTGGTGCTCCAATTTACTGGAAAGGACACTGTGCTTAACACGAGTTGGGAGGCAGTGCGGCGGGCCCCGATGCCCCCCCCCCCTCCTAAAAGACTTGCCTCATCACATTTGGCTGGAAGTGTTCAAATGTTTATGGTGGCTAATATAACCGAGACTCTGGTACTCGAGCAGGATTGATGCCTTCCTCATTTTTCAAGCAATCATTACATCACTTGCTCATTTTTAAAGATGTTTTGAATGAATCAAGACGTATTTAAGGGTTGAACATTGCCGACGTGAGAGATGAATTATGTCTGGGAGGGGTTTTTTTTATGACATTTCCTTCAGCGGCATATGGCTCCTCGCTGTTGTTTTCAATAATATATAAGAGTCAAGTGGGAGGGAGAAGCCTTTACTATCGAGCATATGGCTATTTTCGGTTGGTGGAACATACCAGCGGATACATGGTGTGTATCAAAGTGTATCACACATGTGCATCAATTATTAAACGCGAGCGGAGGAGCGGCCTGAACTTTTTTTTTTTCCTCTTCTTCTTTTTAGAGGCTGAAAGTTTCTGGAAGATTCAGAGAAAAGTTGGTGACTTGTTAACGAATTCCTAAACTTCCTAAAAGTGCTGGAAAAAAAAACACTATCTTTGTTACATAAGCAGGTCTCAATTTAAAAAAATAAAATGCTTATCTGCTAATAAATCTTGGACTAACTTTCCAGACTCAATATACATTCGGGCTCAGAATCAGGCTTCCTATACCTATTGGCAGAAAGTCTCGTAATTTGAAGGAAAAGCTTTGGATTAGAAATAGCTGCTTTAACGAGTTATTAAAACGGTCATTTATTTGACAGCTTGGTTAAAGTGAATGATCGAAAACTGAGAAGAAGCAGAAAAGTGATTCAGTGAGTATCTATATTGTTTTTTTCAGTTTTGCACATGCAAGTCTGAAGGACCAACCCATCAGTCTGATTTGAATCTAACGCTGAGACTTCTTCTATTGTGGGTTTGCGTCAACTTCCCTCCCGAACTCTTGGCTGAGCGGCAATTATGCAGACCTCCTGTTAAACGCTGGGATCTTTCCCCCGATAAGCCGCGGCGTGCCTTCGACGTCGGCTCCGCCATTAAACGACTTGACGTTTCCCAGACGCAGCTTTTCCACGGCTTGAAGGAGCTGAATTCCTGTGAAAAAAGCACAGTCCCTGCTGCAGTCAGTCTCGGCGACACCAGGGACACTTCACGTTTGGGACGCAGAGATGCTCGGGACTGAGTTAAAGGGCGGGAAAGAGGATTTTTAGTGATAAGAAACCCTCTTTTTTCTGCTCATGTTTGGGTTGTTCTATTTGTCACGTATGTCGTGATGTTGACGAGGCGGGTTTTTGACATTTTTTTAACCAACATTAGTCAGAAAATTACCACTTGCAAAAAAATAATGTTTAGCAATTCAACAAAATTATTGGGTAAAAAAAAAAGTTTTTTCTCAATTGTAACATTTCCTCGATGAAAGGATATTTTATTCCATTCAATTTAGTGCGTTCAGTATTTGAAAGCTATTGTGCTCTCATTTCCTCTGATCCGACGGAGATCAAACTGGATTTTGTACGCAGCTCCTGTTCGAGCAGAGACAAACCCTGCATACGAAGGCACCTCAGAGCCCGCGCCACACATGTACATTGCATGCTTGCGTGTGCGGTCTCGCGGGTTGTGGGGCCCCCCCACCCCCCCTGAGTGCGACTCTGACACTGTAGCCCGGATCCAGCTGGGATTTAATGGTTTTGATCCACGGTATGAGTGGCCGTCGGGCACGCGGGCAGGACAGAGGGTGTAACCGGCCTCAAACCACCCCCGCCTCCCCTGCCCTGACTAATCTACTCACGGAGTTATCTCCCACTAAAGGAGCTTACAGAGCCACTGTCTTACACCCCGGGGGGGGGTCCCTCCCCCCCCCAGATGTACAGTGGGCTCCACGAACGCGCAAGCACACACTGGTGGCTGTGCGGGCTGTTGCGATATCATTTATCTCTTTAGGTTCACCAAAAAATACCCAGACGTGTTGGAGCAAAAAGTGACGATAAACAGGGAGAACACAGCAAACAGCGAGTGTTTATTAAAGCAAAAAACACAAAAGAAAAAAACTGATCTTATTTCTTGTTCCTGCCAAGAGAACTAGAGAGAGAAGGGGGGTACCAGGGGAAATTTACAGAAGTTCAGCTTATCCCCCTGTAAATGCATTATCTCATGGAGATGCTGTAAAGTTATTCCAACTGTTACAATCCCCCCCGCGCTCACAGCATTCCAGCCCCTCTCCCCAGTGCTGGATATTTAATACATTACGGACTTTAATACATTGTAGACAGATGATCCCTAAATAAATATTCTGTCCCACTTTGCATGCTGGGATGTTTGTAATGCATTAAGCTGGTGTAAGCACAAACCCCGCGCGCTCATCCCAATTCCGCTCACAGAGTCGCAGTCCGAAGCTTTTGAATTTGAATAAAACCTTATGGAGAAATTTAGTGTTTTTTTCTTTTTTGTTTTTTTTTATTTTACACATTGAACTCTGTTTTTTTTTTATCTGTTTGTTTGTTTGTTTTCCCTGTGTGTGTTTCGAGCAATAAGGCAGCCGGATTCAACGCTGACCCGATAATCCTTGAAAACCTCAAACGTTTCAGTTACAGGTTGAAACGGCGGCGGCGGCTCGAGGGACGGCAGCGGCGGCGGCGCTGCTCCCGGTCAGCTGTCTTGCGCGCGATTGAAGCGGCGTCTCCGCCTGTGTGTGCCGATGGAGAACAGGTTAGTATTGTGGAGGTTTCTGGTGGGAGAGCGTTTGTTTCTGACTACTCGAAAACGTGTTGATTTCACAGGAACATCGAGAACAAACGTTAATTGGCAACAGCTTCTAATTCTGACAAAATGCGGCTTGTTTTCTAATTTATTCAAGTAAAAAAATCTAACATCAGTCTCATCGGCTGCACTGTTTGAGAAACATCAATATGCTGGTATCCAGAACTCCAACAGTGACCTTGGCGATGGTCGTACATACAAACATCAGCTGCCGGCGTCAGCATTGTCATTGTTAGCGCCTTTAACGCTGGAGCGGTAAACTCTCTGAACTGCGGTATGCACGCAGGCTTTCGCAGGCTGCACGTATGAGGATCGATTGCCGTTACGGAAAGTGTGGCCACCATGACTTCGATGCTTGTAGATTCTTCTGCCAGCGATCTGTTTTGAGCAGATTAGCTCACTGTGTACACGTGTGAAAAAAAACCCCGGTGGTCCTTATTCATGAGCATAAGTTGATTAAAAAAGAAACAAGTCCTAATGAGGGCGCACGCTGCCAAAATAAATGAATTACTATTATGTTGGCAAGCTCGTCGTTTTATCACTGCGATTTGTGCACAACATGTCTGTTTTGGTGTCGAACTGGCATCCTTCTCCTCCTCTTCCTCCCCCCCCCGCAGCGGTGACTCAAGTGATAGGCCAAGGTGTTGATGGGAGCCTCGGCGACATATGAAAGCACGGGAAGCTGACAGCACGTGGGAGGCTCTCAGAGACAACACGGGCCGTTCACGGGTGCTTTCTGGCCGTTTTTCTGCTGAGTCCTCACTCCCACCCGCTGGAGGTGAGAGCCAGTGATTGAGTGAGAGAGAGAGAGAGAGAGAGAGAGAGAGAGAAACCGAGTAAGCCGGTCGAGCCTCGCCATGACTCTCTTACATAACGTCTGCTGCGGCTGCATGACACGTTTGGTCACGCTCCCAAATCGCCACTCCTCGCTCCACCACCGAGAGGTGTTCGTGCGGTGCGTGCGAAAGGAGTTGGCGCTGAGAGAGGGGGGGGGCGCAGTCTGCGCGCCCCTGCCGAGAGGCAGGGGGTGAAGGAGGGGGAGGCTGTTATTGATTGCACAGCTGTCCCCTTTAATTATGTCTCCATCCAATCAATGCAAACGGCGACAGGAGCCAAAGTGACATTTCTCCACTCTGATTACTCATGTCTCCTTTGTGTTTCAGCCATCGTCTGCTTGGCCTGGGTGCCGCGCCGCGCCCGTCTGCAGTCATTTCTCGCCATATGGGCCGCTTAATTTGGAGGACGCGGCGTGGCGGCAGCCGGAGGAACCCAGGAGCCGCTCCAGAGAAACCAAAAGCTCGGCCCCGTCCCGCTGAAGCTGAAGCTCCGTGCAACTCCGCGCGGCAAAAAAAAAAAAAGTCCGGCTCGCTTTCTGCTGACACAGTGCCGGCTGCCTGGTTCACTGCCGCCTCCCTCCAACAGCAGACTCCTAATACTCTGGTTTAAACAATTAGGGCAAATATGACAAGCTTTGTAGTCAAAGAGGAAATTAAATGTGCGGGCCCGTGAACAAAGTGCTCTCGAAGGTTATTGTCAAACACTCAGACGGACGACGGAGGCTCGCGCTCGCCGTCTGAAAAGCTTTCAGATGTTGGAGTTCATTCGTCCTCCGGCGCGAGGCCGCCTTTTTTGTTTCACGATTTGTTCCCTTCCAGTCGTCTGGCGGTGACCTTCGTTTTTCGAGACGTACTCGGAGGAGCGGCGAAGAAAACGCCTCCGCTTTCTCGCGGACAGAAAAGGCGCCGATGAGACTCATGTCTGTGGTCGGGAACGGTGTTGGTGACCTTATTGTTTCATTCTGGGCTGTTGCCGACAACAACGCGCCATAGCCAGTTCCCCCCGCGGGAGGGGTGGTTGGAGGAGGGGGGGGGGGGGGTGTAAAGTAATAACGACAGCCGTGATTGTGCTGTGATGTAACAGCGCCGGCTTAGGGACGGTATTCTGGAGGCTGCTGTCCGCGGCGGACAGGCCGCGGGCGGATGGTTTTGGACTGGACTGAGGTGAAGAACGGCGCGGCGTCGGTCCGCTCCTTTCTAACTCTCCCAAAGCCGCGTTTTGGAACGATAAGCCGCGTGGCGTCCTTCAGGCTGAAACAAAGTGGGACCACCCCCCCCCCCCCCCCCCCGCCGCGCCCCCCCCCCCCCCCCTGTCTCACAAAGGGTGGAAAAGGCCCCCGTCCGCTGTCCATCCCGCTCTCCAATCAGACTGTTTAGACCAGGCTATTTCGGGGGGCGGGGGGGGGAGAATGAGACGCCGGGCGGTCAAGCGGCTCCGGCCAGAGACGAGTGGCCTGTAAAGAACAAACAAACAAAACAAAAACAAACAAGAAAAGAGAGGCATTGAAATTTCCCGGGATCTCCACCCGCTTAATTGAGATTTCATGGCCTATTTTCTTCCCATACCCCCCCCCCCAAAAAAACCGCGCTCTTCCACTGCAAGCAGTATTTCCCCGAGGATCCAGATGAAAGAAATTGTTTTCAGGTTTTATTTGGTTCCTGTTGCTTTAAGGGCTTTTTTTTATCACTCTTGAGCAGCTTTTCAATAAAAAAAAGGGCCTCTTTTGACTGTGGATGACTTGGTTTGTCTGAAAGGTAGCAATGGGTAAGAGGGTTG
>JASSRZ010000020.1:11346139-11361554 GCA_032164315.1 Malacoctenus gilli
GGCCCCCCCCCCCCCCCCCCGCCGCCGCCCCCCCCCCCCTCCAGCTGGTTATCAGCATGGAGCCCCAAAGCCGAAATCTGCGATGCAAATCACATTCTGCGGGGATTAAAGCAGCGGGGGGGGGGGGGGGGCTGCTTTGGTGATGGCGGCGGCGCAAAGTCATGCTTGTTTGCTTGCGGTGTTGTTCCGTGGCCACACCTGAGGGAGTGGTCCTTTCTCTCGCGAGGACCCCCCCCCTCCCCCCCTTCATTCATCCATTTCCCCCCCTCTGGGGCGGCAGAAGAATCTACAAGGCCGACACGATGAATAATTAACCGCAAACTGATGTATGACAGGATCACTCCTAATGTAAGTTATTAATAATCGTTTATATTATTGATAAAAGTCGACGCTCCTGCGGGGACGAAGCCAGCCGTGGGGTCTAAAGTCCGTCTCGGCGAGGAGGTAATTTCCTTTCGCGTCGTGTCAGGGCCTCATTTGTGGACGTACTGTGTCCTTTGAGTGGCAAAGTGAAACGCCCCCCACCCCCCACCCCCCCTTGACAAGCCCGGGCAAATTTAACGAAGGAGGATCCACGATGGCGGCGCGTTTTGCGATCGCGACTTCCACTGTTTACCCTATTAAAACCGAACGCGGCGCCAAATCAAATGTTCCCCGCGAATAATAAAGCGGGCGGAGTGATGAAGTAGGCACGGCTGAATTAAGCAGGCGGTAATTGAGGTTGGCGGCGGGGCCCGGGCCCGACAATGGGAGCGGCGCCGTATAGCGCGGTCCATCAAAGTTAATGGCGTCTTCCATTGATTAACTCCAGGTCAAAGAACAATACGACTTTGTTCCCCAACCCCCCCCCTCCTCCCCAAAAGAAAGAAACGCGTTCCATTCTCCGCTTTTCTCTCCGTTTCTCGTTCCCATGCTCTCCTTGTAGCGCTCCCTCTCCCTTCCCTCCCCGTTTCTCTGTTCCCTCAATAAGGGAGGAGGTGTGGAGGTAAGCCAAGTCTGAAAGACATAATTGGGTCCTTGAATTCTTTATGGGAACAACTCTCCCCTCTGACTCACCGCGTTTCTTTTCTTTTTTTTTTCTTCTCCGCGTTACCTTTCATATCTGCACGTTTGAAATCGCCACGAGGTGTTGGATTGCGCCGCGGCCCGTCAGTATCTCGCATGGCTTCATTACTTGTTCGGGTAAAATACCTGTGAGGTCCAATTTTTCCCTCCTGGCAACGCTGCCGCTCGATGAAGCTCCGGAACGAAAAAGGAGTGGCGCGACGCACCCGACCACCCGTCCAGACTTTTTGCATTCGTTCGTTTACTTCGAGGGTTCCCGACCTGGTTCCCCCGCTTCTTTGCGTTCGTCCTGTGGTTGGCCGGTGGCCCCGTCCTGGGTGCGGGAGCCGACGAAAGCCCCTCCCCGTAAATCCTTCGGCGGAAAAAGAGGCTCAGAAGGTGCGTGAGCGGATAAAAGCATGAATCTAATTTCGACAACCTCAGAACAGACAGAGCCTTGACCGCTTTCTGTAAATCCATTGGTAGGGGGGGGTAGGGGGGTGGGGGTGGGGGTGTCTGGACGCCAGGTTGGAAACCATCGATTCGGTTTGTTTCATCTCGTACAGTAACAGTAGAAACGAGGACAGTACTTTTCACTGCGCACGAAGGGACCAACAGGTGACGCTTTTATTTTTTTTTTTGCGACCTTCCCGCTGTCTGGCATCACAGCGGGACAGCCGTCGGCCGCGCTGACCCTCATCCGTTTCCATGGGGACAGAAAAGCCATTTCGGTCATTACAGAGATTAGAGTCTTATCTGCTTTTGTTCTATTTTGGCGGAAAAAAAAGAAGCTCACGCCGGACTATCGGGAGGAGCGCCGGTTGCTCCTCCGCCAGCTATTATCGCGGGCTGCGGTATCTGCATCTCACATCGCCTATACTGTGAAACTTCCAGGGATGCACTTTCTGGTATCACTTTGTCTGAAAGCTCAGCTGCAGAGCCAGAATTGGATCTCGATAGGTGCTTGCAGCCTTGAAACTGCGCCGCGCAAACGTTGCCCTTTATAGACCGAGTGAAATAAAAAATGCAGCAGGATGTCAGTAAACTGCAAACATCAAATTTGCTCCTAAAAGTGAGGGGTTTTTTTTCAGGGGGGGGGGGATTTTAAACCTTAAATGTTGAATCAAAGCAGGATCGTTCGCTCCCATTTTTTTTCCCCTCGAACTTTTTTCCACGCATGAGCTGAAGCTGACACCACGAATCGCCGCCAACCCAATTTTTTGGGTTGGGTATGTCGCGTCGAACGCCTGCCTCCGCCGCACGCCGGCGCATGCGTTCCTTTCATTTAAAGCCGCGGCCCGACGGGAGACGGAACGCCTCGAGTCCAGCGGCGCCGCCTCAAACGAAAAGGACCCGCGCCGGCCTTTCTCGCTATACCGCCGCTTTCCGAAGATGACTCACCGCTTGTTTCTCATTCCGCTCACTGCACGGCAAAGACATGCTATATGTGTGCAAGAGGAGTGATGTAAGGCGGTGTGTAAAAGACGGGGAGGAGAGAGACGCCGAATGACTCGGTCCTTTTTCGACTCGCAGTCCACACGAGTGAATGATCCATCCAAAAGAGTGCTCCCTTGTGTGTTTTTCTCCTCATCAGTAGTGACATTACTCGTGACTCGGACTTTCTACGCCGAGCCAGCGCAGGTTCACATATTTGTTGAGCTTTTATTCTTTGAGAGTGGAATTTGTCCGCCGAGCTCTCACGCATCAGTGTGAATGGATGAATATGACTTGCAGTGTCCGGCGCATCACCTGATGCGGCAGAGAAGCTCCGTGTCAGGGTTTTAATTTCCCAGTTTCACTATTTTTTACCACCGGCTCTCGGAGCGCCGGGCTCAAACGCTCCGATCAACAAGGTCGAGGAGCTCAGCGGTCCCTCGCTCGCGCCTGTTTTCGCGCCTTTTTCGAGCGCAGCTTCCTTCTTTACCTCGCTTACAAATTGTCCCCCCCCTCTGCATCGCGGTCTCGTTGGGCGGCCTCTCTTCTCGGACGCTTTGTGACCTTTTCGTGTGGCGGCATGTGCGAGACGTGCGTGGTCTGACAAGATGTAAAAGAGCAGCCGGAGTGCTCGTTTGCCGCCTCACTCTGAAGGCATCGCTGCTTGTTTCCTGTCACTTTCCTGAGTTGTAGGTCTGCAGAATGTGTTGTTGTGTGACCATAGCAGTGTGAGCGCATGCTTTGGCTTTCAAAAGCACAGTTAAAACACCACTGGAAACCTCGGATAAGCGAGCCGCTGCACATGAATAAAACATGCTGCCTTTACAGTGTTATAATTAGGATTACCATGTACAGTCCAGCAGATAAGGACAGGGACTGGTCATACGTGCCACCCTCGTTTTACAACCCGCCACTCAATAACGCAGCCACTAATGACCTCCTCTTCCCTCTCGCTCCTCCTCGCTTTGTAGACCCGGTTCTCGCAACCCCCCCCCACCCCCCCCCCCCCGCGGGAACCGGGGAAGGAGGCTGCGTGCTCCGTGTGATGATCAGCGAGTCAGTCGAGAGAGCGGGGGGGGGTGGGGGGGTGGGGGGGGGAGCCTTGGCAGCCAATCATCTGTCTTCTGGTGGCGTCCTGCTTGGCTTCACATTTGAGGACGGTGGCATTTCTCACATTTCTGCCCCGGAGAGCCGCTTGCACGTTGGGAACAGGACGGCGTTCCTGCGCGTCCGACACGCTGCTGAAAGGGAATTTGATGGATCGGCGCTTTGTTCATTGATTGCCAAGAACTTCCGTCTGTGGGCTTCACACAATGACGAGTTGAAAGTATAGATATGATCTAATCACTTGCAATATTATAACTCCTTTATTTTGTAGGTCTCTTCAAAAAAGTCCTGGTGGCACGAACTCAAATCTACAGTGTGTGATTTGATGGGGGACAAATCCTTGAGGGCTATATTTGTCTCGCTCATCCCACAAATGCACGACTGCATTTGTGGGATGACCCCCTTTTTGAATCAGTCGATGAAAAACACTCAAATATGTCACCAGACCTAAATAGTCTATTTACGGGTATAAAAACTGCGCTCGACAAAAGCAGGATGTCCGACAGTTTGTTTCCAGTCAGAGTTAGGCGAGCGGCGCCGAGCGAGCGATAGCAAACCATTATTTTTCAGGGACGTATGTATTCACCAAGCCCCCCCCCCCTCCCTCCCCGAAATCAGGAGGGATTAGTTACAGAGGGGAACACGCTCCTTGTACTTTCGCCCGGCTCTCCTTCACATATGTAAAGCGAGGGAAAAAGTTTCCCATTAAAAAATGTTCCCAGAGCCGGGCGCAGTTAGTGTGGAGAAAAATACATTAGGGGAGTTAATGTGATTTCAGCTGAGCAGATTAGAAATGTCTTTCATGGTCACATTCCAATATTAGTCCGGAGCTAAGCCTCAATATGTGTTTCTTTTGTGCTTAACCTCATAATGTCAAGAGACCCATAGTCACTTCTGGCACGGATATTCTCTCCCTCCGCCAGCCAAGTTCGCTGCTGCTCTCGTCTGAAGCCGCCTCGAAAAAGGAGGGGTTGGAGGGTGGGGGTGGGGGGGGGGGCAGTGGCATGTGGCGAGGAGCAGCGCCAGTGTGAAAACGGACGCTTGATATTTTCAGCGGCGGCCCCTTTCTGCTCCCCCCTCCCCCACCTTCCACACCCTCCCAACCTCGACCCGCGTCTGCTCGAGCACATGCCGGGGAAAGCCGCGAGTGACGCGCGGCTCTGTTGGCGAGCCAGCGCGGCCCGCGCGAAAAAAAAAAAGAAGAGGCGCCTCACCCCGGCGAGAGTCGATGGCCCTCCGCCGATGATCTGTCCTAACAGAGCGAGCGGCCCGTCCATCAGCCGGAGCCAAATCCGCCGAGTAAACATGTGACTGATCCACTTTCAATTTAAATGACCTCCACGCTGCCGCCGTGTCTCACCGAGAGGAACTCAAATGCCTCAATCACGCCGCCCCCCCCCCTTCCTTCCACTCACTCAATCCGAGAGGGATTAAGCAACCAAATCAATTAGAAGCCGCAGCTAAGAGGAAGAAGTCTTCCGCTATCTCTTCCTCCCCTCTCAGTTGCTCTCCCTCACTCTGCCGAAAAACAAAAGGTGCTTAAGTATATTATATATAGTAGGCGTGGCTGCCGCTTTGTAATTAGAAGTAATACCAGCCAAGTAATTGGAACTTCTTTTGTGATACATGCTGGAGACCTTCCAAGTGATCCAATGTGCAAATGTATTCGGAGTCCCTTGAACCAGTGGCTCCATACCTTTGTTTTGAAGGCCCTTAAAAACGTGCATCAAATAAAGAGTATTTTTTTTTCAATCTTTGAGATGCAAAATCCTTCCACAAACTCTAACCAGTATACAAGAGCAGGAGCCTTCAAAATAAAAGCAATGAGAAGCTTCCAGGCTCTGCCAGTTGAAATGGTCCTCATTTTGTTTTCCTAACAATGTGTAAGTCTAATTTTGATGACTTTGAGTAGGCAAAGCTTCAGAAGGCACCCCCCCCCCCCCCAGAGGGAGTCCCAGACCCCTCGCTGGAAAGACTTCGTCGGTGTATCAGAGGCTCCTCATCCTCTTTTTTTTTGTCTAATACTCAATTCTTCTCCCCGTTCTCCTGCTCTCCACCTTCCCCCCTCTGTGCGTCCTGCTCTTTCTCGACAAAACCCCGCGTCTGTATGCAGAGCCCGTCTTCGCCTCTCGTTACACCTTCCCCCCCCCCCCCCACACCCTCCCACCCCCCTCCTTATATCCCCGGCCCTGGGAAGAATGCAGAAGTTCTGAAGGGAAACAAGTGTGCTCAGGCGCCAGCAGGATGAGAGGACTGGGGCTGTTGCTCAGCGAATCCGCTCTCTCTCTCTCTCTCTCCCTCTCTCCCCCTCTCTCTCTCTCTCTCTCTCTCTCTCTCTCTCTCCCTCTCTCCCTCCCTCTCTCCTTCTCCTGTCTGTCTCCTCCTAGTCCAAGTGAATCAAAGGAGATCAGCTTCCTTACAGCCCTGTCTTAGAGGGGTTTGACTACAGAGGAAGGAGAGCGAGGAAGTGGGTAGACGGAGAAGGGTGTATGTGCGTGGGGAGGGGGGTGTTGAGTGCGCGGAGGTGGGGTGGGGGGGGTGGGTACTCATCTGTTAGAAGTAACTGAGAGGGCAACGCAAAAGAAAAAAAAAAAACATCAAATGAATGCGATTCAGCTTTTGGTCTGATTTGTTTCTTCTCTCTCTGAGACTCAATCTAAAGGACCTTCTATTGTGTTTATTTGTTTGTGTTTATCCACAGGTGGCCTATGGGATGGCTTCACAAATGTCCCGAATTAAGACAAAATCTCGGCTGAATTTCTCGCTTCCTCTTTCATGTCCTCTCGTGTAGCTTTATTAATGAATCGCACCGTGTTTCCCCTCCACTGCCTGCTGATGTTTGTGTTGCACTCCAGCCCCGCTCTGTTCCTCAGTGAAGCTGCAGAATTGGATATTTAGTCCAAGTGAAATATCCAAACTGCAGATGGTTTCGCTGGCCCTGTTTTTCTCTCTCATCACTTTCCCATCAAATAGAAATATTCTGTCTCAATTCCGCTCCTCAAATCACTCTGACAGATTTGATATTTGTCAAAACTTTGAAGTTCCACCGAAAGTTTCTGTTGACTGACCTTTGCCAGCGAAGGCTTGTACACAACCGCTTATCAATAAATTGAAGGCAACGTGTTCAGACAGTGTGTTGGAAATGCTCACCATGGTTTCAACTTGAGGGCCACTGCACAAAAAAGAGAAAAGAAATTGGACAAAAGCCAACTTTTATCGCCTGGAAGGCTGAGTTTCGTTCACGAGATGTTGCGTCTTCCTGCTTCTGCCCATGTCCACTCCCTGTCCCTTTGTCACTGTCCGCGTCCGCCGTGTCCGTCCATCGGTCTGTATGAGGAATCAATGTCTTCATTATACAAATGGAAGGAGATGGGAGGAAGCGGCATCAGGAAGCCAATCAGATAGCCTAAGTAGGAGGGAAGGACTGAGCAGATCCGAATCAGCTGAGATGAATCACAAGGGCACGGCTGATTCATAGGGCAGGCCTTGATTTAGGGGCCAAAGCGGGCAGCCCTGTTTTGTACCAAACGTGCATTTACGGATGGTTTCCAGACATGGAGACGGTCCCCGCACGTGGGCTCATGCTGGCCCACGCGTGCGCTCTTCGGTAATCGCGCTCCTCTGTTTCATACGCAACTGGCGCGAAAGTTTCCGGACGCGCAGGATTCCGTCAGGGGGTTGTTTTGTAGCGAAAGACGCGGCAACACGTCTCGCTCCTCCGGAAAGTGAGTACGGGAGTCCGGGACGCCTTTGATTTGATTTCACCCTCTTGCGATAGCATCCTGGATTTAGATTTGAGACGCATTTCATCACTAAACGGCGGCGGGACTTCGTTTGGCGAACACATCTTCACAGCGGAACAACAGCAAAGGTCCGCCGTTTTGACACAATTAGGGTCCGTCCTACGACAGGCGATCCGATCGATTGCAAAGTAAAAGCAACAAGCGTGCTGGGCTGATGTCGTCAAAGTAACGACACTTGGTTGTTGGTTTGGTAAAAAGTGCAAATATGATTGAGAATAACAGAGATTTGTTTATTCAAGGAGGTTTATGAGCTCTTCCAATGTTCCCTACTGACAAACCTCATTGGTGGAACGTACAGGGATTTATTCTTGATTTTCATCACATCTTTAATTACCAAGAGAGGTTGTAGCATGCATATTATAATCCTTAACTTTGTTTTGGAGGGACAAGGTAGTAGAGTAAAAACACATGGGGGAAAAGTGGCTGAATAAGGCGAACCAGAACCACCTCAATAATCGCTGAAAAATGACCAGTACCTCCAAAGCCCAGCAGACGAACATGTTTCCCTCTCCATTTTCTGGGCTCTTTTTCCCCTTTCCAGGTTGTCCCTAATTTAAATGCTGAGTAGCCAGCGAGGGCTGCAAAGTAAGAAGGATCACGGCGCATAAAAATACCACAGGAGGTGAACAACCCCCGCCCCCCCTCCAAATGCCTTCGTTCGGCGAATTTACACACAAGCCATGAGGAATGGCTGCCTTGTAGCCTGCACCCCCCCCCCTCTCTCTCTCTCCCCACCTGCAGCCTCTGTGGCTTACTGAGGCGCTTCATCCTGAACTGTTCCATTTTCGGAGCTGCCGCCGTCGCCGCCGCCGCCGCCTGGCTCCATATTCATAACCATCCCAGTATGAATGTCCAATTCCATTTCGGCCTGTAGACAAATCACCTGCTTAGGCCCCCGAACGCTAACCCCCTGGTTGCCTGTGCATTGATTGATCTGTCTCCTATCTGCCTGCAGCAGCTTTATTTCAGATCTGAAAGCAAACATTAGCGGCCAGAACATTACCCTTCTCCCTAATATTCTATCTCTTTCTTTCTCTCTCCCTCCCTCTCACATCTCTCTCTCTCTCTCTCTCTCTCTCTCCCTCTTTCTCGCTCGCTCGCTCTGCCTCGCTCTTGCTATCGCATCCAGGAATCATTCGTCAGTGGAATGAGGGAATAATGGGAGCTCCCTCTCGCTGGGTCGAAGTGACTGCTGTACCTTCCATTACAGCTGGGACGTGAGTGATTGCCTTGGAGATGGAAGGTGGGGAATATGAATGAACTGATCTCAGTTAGAAGGAGAGAAGGTGTCGCGGGCGTCACCAGTGGCTGCGCCATGGGGGGGGGCGGGGGGGGGCAACTTCAATGAAATGTGCCTGTTCTCGATGTGTTTTTTTTTCTTTTCCTTCCTTTGGATGGCATCAAAGCTCCTTTTTCCAAGGGCCCCCTTGAAATACAAATTGTCTGGCTCTCGGAAGCATATGGCAGTGGTGCGCGCGTGCCGGGGAAATAAAGAAATGTCCACATGATTTATGTGCCATATGATTTCCCGTACAATTGCGCCAAGAACAAAAGGAGGCAAAGAAATGACTCGCACTGGAGCATTGTGCCGCGCGTTGCTTTGATAAGCAGGCGTTCTCCCGGCGAATGAAAGAAATGTGTCATCTTTTTCTCGGGAAGAACGAAAGAAAGAAAGAAAGAGAAAGAAGTCTCGGCGCTTTCATCACTTTGTTTGTCCCTCTGCGTCGGCTTTTGTTTCACCCGCTCCGCCTCCGAAGTAGTTTTTTTTGAAGGGCAGAGGGCCCCATTGTATCTTTTTTGTGTCTGCGCGCGTCTGCCTTTCTCGCAACTCTCTTCCTCCCTTTGTCGTTTTGCTTAATTCAGAAAAATCCGGAGCGTCGGCCTTTGTCCCTGTTCCCGCAAAAGAGAAAGTTTTCTGCCTCCCTGCGAGGCTGCGAATCGAGCCGCGGTCGCATGTGTCTGCAGCTGCGCTCGGCATGAGCTGCGCGGAGTCGCGACGCATCGCTTTTCCCGTCCAGAGGTCACTCGGCAGGCTTGTTGTGTCTCGTTGAAATCCAAAAAAAAAAAAATACATTTTTCACGAGAAATCTACATCTTGTGAAACCCCTCGAAGCCCTGAAAAAGACAAGTTTTCTCTCCCTGACACGATGTCAGCTGACGTTTTACTCAAGTTTCTCGGCTAATGCAAAGAATATTATGCAAAATAATGCCCTGGATGGAGTGCAAAAAAGTGCCTTTCACCTTCACCAGAAGGCAACGCGGGGCGCGGAACGCGAGCCGTATCCGTTTCCGTGCGTGTGTTTAAGATTCGCGCATCTATGGCGCATCTGGCTGCCATGAATTATTCGTGGCGAGGCAACCGTACGCCGAGCCCGCGTGTGTCCGCCCGCGCGGCCGCTCTCTCTCTCTCTCTCCACGCAGCCATCTGGCCGGCGTCTGAAGCCGTTAGGTATCACACGGCCGGCCCTGCCAGGTGTCAGGGTGCGTCCCGGGCGCCCAGGTGGCAGGGGTGTCTCGCCAAGGACCTTCGCCTGTCTGCGTCCGCGGCGTGGTGGTGGTGGTGGTGGTGGGGGGGCGTCGCAATTAAAGCAATATTTCAATCTGATGGCGGCGCTTTTATTTCGTGTTAGGCTCACCTTGACGTGACTCGACGAACGCCGCCGACCTTTTTACACGCGGGCAAGCTGCGCGCGTCGAGCAAAGGGTGCAGTGAAGCCCCTCAGTTTCAAGAGTGATCACAAACATGTATCCGAGCTTATCAGGAAGTTTACAGCCTGACATTCTCTCCCCGCGTCCCCGCAGGAGGCTCGGAGGAAAAAGTCGAAAAACACGAAATAAAAGAGAGAGAGACGCGTGGCGCCGCACGGACACGAGTCAAAGCAGCGTTTTTTTGCTTGTTTCACAAGCAGCGATGGTTGCAGCAGCCGGGCCGATGCTGTAACCCCTCAGTCACCGGGACCCGATTCATCTTTCCTCTTATCGGAGCCTCTGAACTCCGCGGTGGAGCTGATGAAATAGCAGCGGCCCGCTCCGTGGGTCTGACTCGAGTGTCAGTCCGAACACAACAATTTCCTGTTGGCTTGCAAGCCGGAGTTGAGTCCTTAAATTAAAGATCAAGTCCGCTGGCGGACTGTCAAAAAAAAAAAGAAACAGCGTGCGCTTCGCAGCCTCGTTCCACAGACACTGTTAGCGTCAGAGCGAAGAAGTTTGATGCGATCTGAGGTTACTTTGGACCAATTTGCCGGCGCTTTGTAATCGCAAATTTGCAAGGCGGGGAGGTGTGGAGGGGGCGAGGGGGACCTGGGAACTGCGCGGCGGTTTTATTTTGAAAGGCTCCTGCTCTTGTGAGTTTGTAGGAATCTCATGATGTCTGCCTTTCAGTTGGATTGCGGCGTTTTGTCCCCCTGAAGGCGCCGACAGATGAGCGAATACATGGATGTAAATTGCTTTCAGACAGTTTTGGAGCAGCCTGTGTGCCAGTCATCTACTATGACCGTGGGATTCAGGAATACAGCTGTGCACTGATCAATTTTCACACATAAATTGAGCAGAAACAGGTGTAACACTATCAATTTTGAAAGAAATCTTTACATTCGTTTCTTACAGCGCTCTGCTCTCTGTAAGAACAATCGTATATATTCAGTACACTGTGCCACAATGAGTTCTAGTGGGAGTTTCTCTCAGGGTTTATGCGCTTTCACACACAGGTCACAGAGAATACAAACTTCCTGTGCACTCTCATCATTCATGCGGCAAAAAAAAGCATTCTTGGGATACTTTGCTTGAGCTAAAGTAACGTAGCAGCGGTTCCGAGCAAAAAGCACCAAATGGTGTGCAGTCCCCCCACCCCCTTCCACCCCCCCACCCCACTTCAGACTCCACATTTCGAAGCTGTGGTCTGGCAAACACGACGGATCTCATCTCGGAGCGGCAATTTCTCATGCTGAGGCCCGGTGATTGATGCGGCATTACAGCAGCAGCACCTCCGTGGCGATTGTCTATTCAAGCTTTGAGGTATGTGGTTAAAAAAACATGCAGGTGCCCCGCAGTGCAGTGAGTGTGCTCTCCATCTCTTTGTCTCTCCCCCCTCTCTCTCTCTCTTTCTCTCTCCCCTCTCTTTCTCTCTCTCTCTCTTTCTCTCTCCCTCCCTTCAGATGTATGTAGGTGTTTGGACTACAGTCCGTGTGTCAAGATAACCAAGCCTGACAGGTGCTTCTCCTCATTATTCAAATAGATTCTCAACAGGGCGAGGGGGAGTGATAGATGAAGTACCTTCATGTGTCGTGCTCTATAAGTCCCCGCATATGCAGTATACAGTGTATACTGATGTGTCTATATATATATATATGTAAAGCCTGATATGCACGCGTTGATCCCCCCCACTTCCCTGGGCACTGATGGTTACATTACACTGACATTTACAAGGAAATATCACCCTCTTATCATCTGCATACCATCACATTTTTCCCCATAAGCTGGACCTATTGATCTAAATATCACATCCATCCTGCTTAGCGCCGAAGCCGCGGACCCCTGCACGCAACAGCTCCCAAACAACGGGAGATAAATGGACGTCCATTAGGGAGGTGAGCCGGCCCCGGTTGAGGACCCAACCTGGCCAAATTAGATTCTAATAGATGTCCTTGATAGTGTAATCACTTTGACCCCCCCCTGCTAATGTCCTCTCCAGTGACCGGCAGGCACGCAACGCCCAGACAAGCGGGGCTTTTTCGGGAAAATAAGCGCGATTAGGATCCATCAGTGTGCATGCGTGTGTGTGTGTGTGTGTGAGAGAGAGAGAGAGAGAGAGAGAGAGAGAGAGAGAGAGAGAGAGCACATGTGACCTTCACTGTGGAGGTGCTAAACCATGATGCAGCATTATTAGGCCTCTCATGGATTATTGATAACACCGTGGCAGGTGGCGCCCGCTGGCAGCAGCAGGCCTGCTGAAATGCTTTTGTTCGGGCTTACAGTGGTGGGAATGATACACACTTTCACACTCGTTCATTACCCGGCGTTAGAAACGAGGCGGCACGGCGACGTCTGCGTTCCGATCGCTTCCAAGGCAAGAGGATCCGAGACTCTTGCTCCATCAGAGTGGAAAAAATACACGTTTGCTTAATTATACTGTGTAAAAACCACACATTTTCACAGCTTTTAATGGTGAAACGACCTTCTAAACCTACACCGCAGTTACCACACCATAACATGCGTTATACATTTCAAAATAAAACCCCTTTCTTTCCGAAAAACAGATCTGTGAACTTGTAGCATAAAACGTATCGCTATGGTTACATTTGGAGGCTGAAGTGCGCCTTTTTTGTTGGAGTGAGTTATGTGTGGATTACTAACAGAGCGCAACGGAGTTTAAGCTTTTACCTAGTGTCCCATTTTAAATCTCAGGTTTGCCACAACATTTCAGTGAAGCCAAACACCGGCAGAAACACAGGCTCTGCAGGAGCATTCAAAATAATAGCAACGAGGAGACACTCGAAAGACACGTCCCAAATCAGCATCAATCATACACGAATCACTTTGCATCACATACAATGAGCAAAACAACATTTGCACGTATTAATCATCCAAAAATACTTCCAGAAACGTAGCTTTGCAACAGGACATTCATCTTCCGGCTGAGAATGATCAACTGTTACGATGAATCCAGTCTGTAAGCTTTATTTCTTTTATTATCTCGACATCATATAGTTAATATTCTGAAGCATGCTGCTCCTGCTTCTAATACCTGTCTATGATTTATCAGTTGCACAACGTCTTATTCACATCAAAGTTTACATGGTCGTCTCCCTCAGCCATCATTATTCCAAGGACAGCATGACAGGTATATTTGTATTTCACAGGCATGTTGGCGAAAGCCAACAAGCTGTTTTCTGTCTCACCCGGAGCGCCATCTTCGGTATTAGCGCGTCCGTGTGAACCACTGGCCCAGGATTGGCTCCCGGGTTTGCCAAAGAGGCTTTTCTTTCTTTTTTTTTTTTTGTCGCGGGAAAAAAAAAAAAATCTTTTGAACAATCCGCAGCTCATGGAGCCGGAGCAGGTTCAAAGTGAAAAGCGCAGGTACTTTTCATGGGCGGCGTTTTGTCGGGTGTCCTTGCCTGCCTCCTTTAACGAATATTTTAAGGCCCAGGTTTTCCAGGGCGAAATAAATATATCCACAAGTCACTTCACTGTAAGTGAACGGCTTCGTATGCTGGTGTTGAGGCTTCGAAAACAGTTAGTGTACTGCAGGGTGGGGTGGGGGGTGGGGGGGGGACTTAGCCACGGATCAAAGTGCAGTCCAAACCTCCCACGGTCGGGGAGGACTGTGCGGCCACAGGGCCACGGATGTAGCGATGGGGCAGGTCAGGGAGGCCTTGGAAATAAAGGGACGGTGTTTTACTTTGAAATGACGATGCCTCCTGGTGTGTGTTATGAGGTGAAACAGTTGTTTTTTGGAAGCTCTGTGAAGGATTAGTCTAAAGCAGAGGCTCCCAACCCCCGAAATTACCCAAAACAAAGGCTGTTTGAGTACAGTACAGTGAGGCCAAACACTGGTGGAAAGACACTTCCTCATATCTCAAAGAATTTGAGAGAGGTCAGTGAGACTTGATTTGTGTGTCGATCCTTATACGGTTGGTTTCATGTTCATTGGCCGAGACTGGCTTGTTTGACCAACACTCCTGACCAGGAGCTTTCAAAATAAAAGCGGATCGCCAAGTTTTCTTGAACTGCTCTAGATCAAAGACAGTGTGTCTTTGTAGTTTTATCTGGAAGATGCCATTGTAAATGTGTCAAACATGGAGCACGTTTCCTGCGCAGAAACATGCTTTCGCCAATGATTCATTCGTCTTGGCATCCTGGCGTTGATAGAATACGTTGTGAATAATACAGCAGTTGTTGTGGCAGTTGGGGATTCATCTCATGACTGCAGAACAAGTAGCTGGGGTGTTATTAAAGCGAGCCAGAAGCTTGAGTTGAATTCAGGTTGAAGACATGATCAAAGGGTTATAATTCATTTATTATGCTTTTTAGCACGGCGGAAAAAGGAGGCTAGAAAGCCGCGTGTGTGGGGAGACGGCGGGGGGGTGAGGGGGGTGGGGCTTCTTGAGGCATTATCGTCTTTGATTTTCCTAATATATTTGTGGAAGAAATTCTTTAATTCCTCATTCTGTGTGCACGCGTTTCATTTTTTTTTTTTTTGGTCACGGCGCTGAAGGTTGAGCGGACCAGGCTTTACTAGCTCATGAATGTTTATGCGTGTGCGCCGTAACCTTTCCTAGCTCCCCCCCCCCCTCTTGGGGGGATAAAACTTGCTGTCCTCTTTCCTCTTCGCGGTCTGCTTCTTTTTTTTTTTTCCCCCCCTCCCTCCTCGGCTGTCGTTAATTAGAGGAGAGTCGTTAATCTTCTCATCATCGCTCTGTTTTAATTAGCGCAGTTAATATGTCACCGGATTATCTTTAATATCAAACCCCTGGCGGACGCTTCCAGGTGAGGCTCTGGCGCTCTGAAGTAGTCTGGGACCCGAGCGAAAACATGCTCTGACATTCGCATCGGAGGGACCTCATCGTGATCCTCGGAGGTGTGGCTCAGCGTGACGACGGCGGGGCGAGCTCCGCGCGGAGGGGACGTTTCGGTGAGGCGCGTCGAGAAAGTGTCCCCGAATAAACAGAGTTACTAAAACTCAGAGTGGGACCTGATCAAAGCGGAGGGGTGCAGTTCAAGTAGCGTCACCTCGCCGTTGTCCCACCGGGAGGAATCCAGTGACTCATCGCGCTGAAGGAAGCATCGGGTCGGACTCACTGATGAGTCCTAACGGTTCGACGATGGGAAAAAAAATAAAATTGAGTCAAAGTTTCACACGCTCCACCGAATAAACTGATGAGCTTGTCTGGGCGAATGTTGGAGGATGCTGTCGGCTCGTCTCTATCAATACTATCAGTTTGCCACCACATCCCAGGCACAACCTGCCCTCAAACGATGGCCCGGTGCCCCTGTGGGGGGGGGGGGGGGGGGGGGGGGGGGGGGGGGGG
>JASSRZ010000020.1:11373927-11394406 GCA_032164315.1 Malacoctenus gilli
GTGAGAGAGAGAGAGAGAGAGAGAGAGAGAGAGAGAGAGAGAGAGAGAGAGAGAGAGAGGGAAAAAAAGAGAGGGGGAAAAATGGTGCAGGGACTCGCCTGATTCCAGTGCAGAGGGCATTTGTGTCTAGTGCCCAAGCTGAAAATTATGTTTGGATTTGAGTGGCGAAGCTGCTGGTAAAATAGAGCGGGGGGGATTACGCCCGGACCACATGTCCTCCACTTGCACATTGGCTTGTTCTGAGAACTGTCGTGGTGAGAACGAAAAAAAAAAAAGGGGGGGGGGGGAGGTTATCTACGCAGGAAGCCGAGCGTTTCACATGCAAACACGAGCGAGCGTTTTTTTTCTTTTTTTCCCCCCGAAAAACAGAAAGGACGCGTACCTGCTGATTCAGTTCTATAAGGTGAGGCATTTTCGCTGCCGTCCGTCAGGGGGGCCCGCCGCGTGCCCCCCTCCCCCCCTCCGCCTTCCTCCACCGCTGCCATCCTTCGTCCTTCCTCTCCCCCCGCCAATGTCATCCCTCTGGAGTGGGAGGAGAAGGAGCATCCATTTTAGACGCCCCTAAAGGAGGCAGGAGGAAATCCATAAAATATCAAAAATTCGTCTCACCCCCCTCTCTCCCCTTTTTTTTTCTCAAACGATATTCCTGTCCCCGCGTGGAGGCCGTTAAATTTAAGATGGAACAAAGACTTAATGCTGTCAGTGGGGGTGAGAGGAGGGAAGGGGGAAGGGGGGGGGGTCCAACGCAAGACTGGAATTGGTCGGTTGAACGGAGTGGCGGGGAGCAGACGTGGGTCCTGCGTGTCGCCGGGACCCAAATTAGAATCTGATATTGTTTATTAGCGCCGATGCTCGGAACACCCAGCGTCGTCTGTCTTCATTAGGGGGTTTGTTTAATTTCCTGCTGTCAGCTCCTGATGCTTTTTTTTTTTTTTTCAAGGGCGGGGGGGGGCGATTACTCGCGTCTGGACTCCATTCGAAGTCGGCGTCCAACCGCTCGGGAGGCTGGATTCACTCTTGACGTCTCCTCTCTCCCCCCTTCGCTTTTTAAAAAACCCGCGCCGGCGCGTTGGATGCCCGTGAGGTGTCATTCACGGGTTGGGTCCTCGTGAAGATGCCCCCCTCCCCCCCCCCCCCGCAAGGAGGACTTCGAATGTGTTCCTGTTTCTTCCCTTTTTCTTTTGAAACCATGCCAGGAATCCTACAGCGAGCATTTCCCCCAGAGACGCCACGAAGCTGATTCGGGGTCAGCAAAGCATGAAAAGACCGAATGGGTGTGGAGGGGTGATGAGGGGGGGGGGGTGAAAAAAATGGGAGGAGGTGGAGGAACAAAAAGCAAATAAAACCAACAAAAACATGGGTCTTGAAAATGAGCGCCCTAAGATCTTCAAACCTCTGAGATAAACCCGCCATAAATCTGCTGCGGTGCGGATTTATGTGTCCCTTTCAGTGTGTGGGTGTGAGGGGGGGTGGGGGGGGGGCTCGGTGTGACACGAGAATATTCCGACACTGTGACAATATTCGCTACGTGAAAGAGTTGTTTGCACTGTAATGTCAATCTGGCTCCCTGAGAGGACGGGACAGATTCTGACGCGTTTCCTTCCACAGGGGTGACTTACACTCAACTAGATTGTTGTTATTTATGGCTTTTTCAAACATGTCAAGGGGGCGCCTCTCCGCTCCCTTACATGGCGGCGCGACGGTGTTTTCGCGGTGTGGTATTTGGGGTTTTGCATGTCGGAACCACATGCAAAGGCAGCTGCCGTGTGTTTTGCTAATGCCATGCTTCTCTCTC
Organism: Malacoctenus gilli; assembly: GCA_032164315.1. Taxonomy (NCBI): domain Eukaryota; kingdom Metazoa; phylum Chordata; class Actinopteri; order Blenniiformes; family Labrisomidae; genus Malacoctenus; species Malacoctenus gilli. Next base: position 11,375,723 of record JASSRZ010000020.1, read on the forward strand.
TCTCTCTGCTCCCCCTCTTCCTTCCCCCCCCCACCCGACGTGACTCCTCCACAGCAGTCCAGAGAAAACCAGGTGAGTTTGTCAGAGCCTCGCTTCACCCCCGTTTCGCTTAATTATTCATGCATTCACATTTCAGAGAACAAAAAAAAAAAAAAAGAAATGAAATAAATAAATAAAGCAAGCGAGCCCAAAGTCACCAGTGGTCCCAGTCTCCCGTTTACAACTCGCATTCAGGCGGTAAACAACCCGCGCAGCTACTTGATATTCACAAACAGCCCGAACCCTCTTTGTAAAGGCGTTTGTTTCAACTGAAAGCTTTCAAATGCACTCGGGAAAGCTTTGCTTTTGTCAGTGTGATCGCCATGCTTTACCCTCGTGCAAAAGCATGCCCAGTGACAATACAGCTGTAGTATTGGTGTGTTGTTGTTCTCAACTCTCCTCTCTGTTCCCGTCTGTTTGATTTTTTTTTCTCTTCAAGGCCTCGCACACCTGAAGGCAGAGCAAGGTACTCTCTTCTTTTCTCTCTCTCTCTCTCTCTCTCTCTCTGTGTAGATCTCTGTTTTTTTTATTTATTTTTATTCTTCTCCGCGCGCTCTCTTCCCCGTCGGCTTGGTTCTGGGGCGTAAATTTGCGCTGCGTGCCTCGGCTACCTGTCCGTGTGCATTTGTGTGCCGCGCTGCTCCCTCTGCTGCTGCGGAGAAGCGGAGAGGGCGAGTGTGGTGCATGTGTGTGCGTTTGTGTGTGTGTGTGTGTGTGTTTGCAAGGGAGGGAGGGTGCATGCAGCATGGCATGTCCCACATCTCACCCCCCCCCGCCACCTCCCCCACCCAACCCCCCACCCTTCCTCCTGTGCCTCTGTGTCTCCTCAGCCTTGTTTTACCCAGGTTCCTGTGTGTTACATAATTGTGTACTATTCACAGTTCCGCAGCAAACGTGCAGTGACATGGTCCACTGTTGGGGGGATGGGGGGGGGGGGGAGGAGGGTGGGCTGAAGCGCGGGAAGGGGCGGTTAAGGAAATCACCGGAATTTGGTCGGACAGCCTGGAAGAGGCAGGAGGAGATAGAGGAGGAGAAAAGAGGAGGAGAACAAACAAAAACTGAGCTCTACAGTACATTTGGCTCAACACAGGAGCAGAGCTTAATTTACAGTCATATTAGGGGAATTTGCAAGGAACACATCCCATCTGACAATGTCACAGCTGTTTCGATTTTTCAGAAATGAGTGTATAGGAACTGAATTTGAGCTTATATTCGTATCAGGTATCAGGTGCAAAATTATTATCGTCATCAACATCTACACTGGAGTTGAAATTAGACATTAAATGCAACATTTGTTTTGTTAAGTCCTGTCGTGATGATTTAGACCGTGTATTTGTTTTTGCTGGCTCGTGTACAAGCACCACTTTTTTTTAACACACTTAGATAACAGGCTGCTTTGTTTTGACATTGAATTCAGTCTTTTACGAGAAAATCTAATATTTGAGAAACCGTTTCGCGGGATGTGATGGTTCTTTTTTTTTTTTTTCTTTTCCTCTCCTCGTTCTTTCTTTCTCGAGTAACAAATCAGGTCACGTCTTGGATTTTGTTTTGATTTTGCTTCAGCTGTAACGACCCACAACAAATCGCTGCTGTTGCTGCTGCTGCTGCTGCTGCTGCTGCTGTGGCTGCTGCTGCTGCTGCTGCTTGACCCTCAAGTTGTTGCCAAGATTACAGGATTGCTTTCTTTTTTTAAACTGGAAGTGGATTCAGCTCTGAGTGTTGCTGCTTTGACCTCAGCACTTTTATGCTATTCATGAAATAATAAGACAGAACAGAAACAGGAGAGGATTAATAATAGAAAAAGTAGGAACAAATATTGCGGGGGGGGGGGGGGTGGGGTGCAATGTCCGTGGCGTGTCAGTGATGTGCGTCCTTCCCATTTTCTTCCATCTCTAACACCTTTTGCATGACTGTGAATGATCTGCATGCAAGTGTCAGTGGCCAGTGTGCAGACTCCACGCAGACTAACAACCATTTGTCCCCCTACTTTTTTGCTGTCTCTCTCCGGTGCCCTGCCTGGGATGCCTCTCTTGCCCTCTTTTACCTCTGCGGATCCTTCCTCCTCTCCACAACCTGTAGGTAGAAACAAAGGTACAGCAACCCTCTTTTTTTCTTCTACTCCCCCCCCCCCCCTCACTGTTCTGGTGAACTGCAGGCTCTGTGTGTGCGTGCGTGCGTCTGTGCGTGCTTCCATGTGTCGAACGCGTGCCGCTGCGGCCGCTGGATCCTTCCTTTGGATGTGCGCGTTTGATGTATTCATGAGCTCCGTTGTGTGATTTGAGAGCGGGAGCGAGGATCTGGCGCTGGATGCGTCTCAGCTAACAGGCGCTCCCGTCTTCTGTTTGCGTGAGGGATGGAGGGATGAGCCATTGAGCCAGTGACGGAGGAGAGGAATGGAGTGTCGCCGCTGCAGTCGCAGTGATTTTCACTTGATTATCGCTGCCTAATAAAAAATGATGGGAGAAAGCTCAGCAACGGATGATTCACTGCCTTTGTAAACAGTGGGTGATGGCAGTGGAGCGCGCGGAGACACGGCTCGTTTGTCTGCTGGAAAAACAGCTGATTGCGGGAAGTGACCTGACGTTTGGACGAGGCCGGAGCGGCAGGAGCGGCCGCCGAGGGGTTTGCAGTCCTGCGGACAGTATCCCCGCGATTCACTGGTCATTTGTGTGCTGCAACTTGTTTGTACATGTATGTGCTCATGCACTTCGTGTTGTCTTGTATGATGTCTGTGTACGTCCTTTAGCTTGAATCCCATTGTCTAATTCTGTGTTTGTTTATAATGGGACTGGCCACGTTATCTGTGTTCACTGAGCTGAGAAGAATGCATTTAGTGAAGTAACACGTGAGTGTGACAACACTACATTCAGCAGTGATTGGGTAGAAACTGATCTTTGGCTTATTCACGCAGTTGCAAGAACTGAAGTTGTAGAGCTGCTGTCTCTCTCAGTCCTACACACAATCCTGTTTGCGGTATCGTGTTTCAGAGGTTTGGTAAGCATCCGCCAATGGCCACATACTGTACCTGCAATGCATTAACAATGACACACAAACATTAGCTGACCTTGAGCGTCGGTCTGCACATTCAGATTTGGCTGTTGCTTTTATATGAGCTACAGATGTCCACAAACTAGAGCATCTTCCTCTGACACACTTTGTTTTTACAGCTATGTGCACATCCTAATTTTGGGGAACATCAGAATGTGATGGAGGCAATAGAGTAACTGTAATCAGGTTCTAATCTTTGGTCGTTCACACGGCGCTGGTGTTAACATAAGCAGATTGAAGAGGGGACTGCGATGTCGCAGTTTCCACACCAATCCGCGCCGCATCAGCCGCTGTTTATTCGAAGTTTAGACAGTCATTATTACGAGGCCGACTGTTTCTGTTAATTTGGCTTAATCTGATCATTGTTGGGCTTCTTGAATTGCCTCCTTGTTTCCACACAATAGGCTTTCGCGTTACAAAGGGCGAGTCTGCGTTGGGGGGGAAATGTGACACTGTCCCTGGTGTTGCTGTTGGGGGGGGGGGCTGCGCGGCGTAGGAATTTCTTCAATTCCACCTATCAGTCCATTCCGACCGCCCGACCTTCGACGGTGTCCGGGATTAGCTCCCGTGCGGCGCGGCGGGGGTTGCACAGGGATGACGTAAATGACATGTAATCGCGCAAACTGATGTAATGTGACCTTTGGCCCCTGGAAGCGGTGCCGGGCTCCTTCTGTCAGCAGCGAGATGGCACTAAGCAGGGCCAAACACACTCGTCTAATCCTGTTGGTGGGCCCGCTGCACCTAGTTACAGTCGCTAATCCGCCGCTGGACACTTGCTCGTCTGAGGAAGGGGTCGCGAGAACTGGCGTGACGAATCGAGTGGCGCTTCCAAGCGAGAGGTCCCCCCCCCTCTACACGCGGCAGCAGCGCGGGGTTGCGAGCAGGCCCCGCGGTGGCCGAGGTGTTGGCGCCGTCGCGTGACAGCACAGGTTGGACACCCGGCTGCTCGAGATCCTTCTCGGCGGGTCCTCCGGGGGCTTCCTCTGGATGTTCCGGTTTCCTCCAACTGTGCGAGGACATGCAAATCAGACGGACCGGGGGCTCTGAACCACCCCATCGGCGGAAGTGTGAATGATTGTCTCTCTATCTGTATTAACCCTGCTGTGAGCGCTGGATGGGAGCCAAGGCTCTCCATATTTGTGTCCCTGGAAAGGAAGAAAAAACCACGTGGGCACACGGGCGAACAACACGATCTCCACTGACGCTAATTAATCAAAACCTGATTAACCGTGACGTGAGATGATTATAAAACACATACAACCGAAGGCGCTGTTGACATTACGTAACTTATTATATGACTTCGGTTCTTTTTTTCCCTCTTTTTTGTGTGAGATACGAAGATGTGATGTGCAAAATGAGGACGTGCCTTACAGCAGGTCCCTGTGCTGTTGGATTCATGTCTCCGCTGTGGTGTGTGTGTGTGTGTGTGTACTGTAAAAATGGCACAGTGGTCAGAGGGCAGAGTAAGTGGGAGACTGGGGAGGGAGAGAGAGAGAGAGAGAGAGAGAGAGAGAGAGAGCAAGAGAGAGGCGGTTAAAGCTGGGATAAAAAAAAGAAAGAGGAAGGCAGAGAGGGGGGGGGGGATGGAAGGAAAAATGATAGCTGCAGATGAAGGGGCCAGGCGAGCATGTCAGTGTTGCGAGGCCACGATATTTGTAATGAAAAATATGGAGCACCTTGTCATCGCTCCACTCGAAATCCTGGGATGATGCCACATGCAGCCCGAGCCAGCTACAGGGAGAGTTTTAGTCCCTCGCAATCGGCGAGAACCTGATTGTTCTTGGCTCAGAGATGCGACAGCTTTTCTCTCTCTCTCTCTCTCTCTCTCTCTCTCTCTCTCTCTCTCTCTCTCTCTTTTCCATGCGCCTCTCTGACGACGGAGCAAACTTTTTAATAAACCCTGGCGGCTGACCAGAGACCCTGCTCCACTTAGCTGCATTTGCTCCACTTAGCAGCGTAACCACGCGTCAACCTGCAGATCTTTCGGCGCCTCGTTAGATGCATCGAATTTGAGGGGATTGCGATTCAAAGACGTCGGAAGCTGTTCTCTGGCGCAGCTTGTGCATGCGCCACTTGCGGGTACGAGGTGAAAGGGTCAGGGGAAAAAAAGCTCGATTCACTGGAGCGTCGGACTTCTGGCTGTGAAATAAAGAACCGTGCGTTTGTCTGAGGATCAACACGTTCGCAGTCACCTCCTTGAACCTTTAGATTCAGAGCAAGAAGGAGTAACCTGCCTCGAAACCTCCTCCTCCTCGGATTCCTCTCACAATCACCACAACCGTGGCTTATACCCTTCTAAACGGGGCCGTGCTGCATTCACTGACTGGCGACGCCATTATTCCCCCCCCACCCCCCCCAACGCGCCTCAATGAGAAGCGCGCTTCCAGCAGACATCTGGACGAAGGTCGTCAGCGTGCGCGCGGGTTCGCTCCGCGTCGGAGGAGGAGGCTGCAAAGGCCGCCTGCAGGTCCCGCTAACAGCTTTTTTCAGCGGGACATAAAAGCTAATTAGCCAGGAAAAACTCAAATAATTCCGGCGCCCGGCGAAACGTTTCATTTTCAACATGTTCTTATCTTTACCAGCTTCAATAATAAACCTTTAATCATTGTGAAATAAGATAATGAGATACACAGTTGCAAAAGCCATTATTACACTTGTAATTCGCTTGATCTAATTGCGGTATATGTACGACTTTGTGAATGAGATACGGCGCAGAATTACAATGTACCAGCTGCCTGCACGAAGGCGTGAACCAAACCAAACAACTCAAAGCAATTAAACCGGTTGGGCGACATCAGGCTCCTTTGCGGACAGGCAGCTTTTGACGAGGGCGAATGAGGGCGGTCCGATTTCGTCGCTCCTGTACTCGCTGCATGTTCTTTATCTGAATGCTGAACACCAACACGTTTGCTCAATAGCGCTCACCCATCCTGCAAATTCCATCCAAATCCATCGAGTTTTTCGAGTTATTCTGCTCGGAGAACCAGCAAGCTTTTTTTAATGCCTCTTGAATTCCGCAGATTCGATACCGCAACACGTTTTGCTCAAAGTTTGCTTGGAATCTTTGGGATTTTTTGGGGGGAAACTGAGCAACTCTACTCACCCTCTGCTGCACACGTCCCAGAAACGGAGGCTTGCCCCATCAGTGGTGTCGCTGCGGTGGACAGACGAAGAGTTCTGACATAGTTGCTTGTCCCCATTGCTAAGTTGTCGCTGGTCCACTTGAGAGAGCAGAGGAACAGAGGAGGGAGGGAGGGATGGAGAGAAGGAGGGAGGGAGGGAGGGAGGAGTTCAGCCCCAGTCTAATCCCCCCTGCATGGAGGCTTAGGACTGGGAACTTATTCTCCACTTTCTGGAGTCACTTTCACTAATTATCCCCTCAAAGTCGTGCCGCAGAGTTCCCACCGACACGACTTTCGCTCTCTGCCTCCGTGGCGCTCACTCTGTTTTTCTGCCTCGCTCCATCTCGCCGCAGACACACACGTATATTTTATTTATTTATCCCTATATATTTTCTCTCCCAGGCTGTCACCCCCACTTCTCCGACTCTCTCTCTTTCTCTCTCTCTCCGTGGCTTTTTTTCTTTTCCCACCCCGTCTCTGCCTGCCTCGGTTTTGGGGTGAGCCCCCCCCCCCCACCCCCCACCCTTCTGACTTGTATTTCTCCAGTTCAAAGTGCCGTGGACTCCATGAGCCGCACATCATAGCCGGGCTCAAGATGGGTGCTTACTGCCTCTCCACAGATGCTGGCCTGCTTCACAGGGATTTGTGTTCAGCTCTGTCCACAGTCCTCCAAGCTTTTTCTTCTTCTTCTTCTCTCTCTTTTTTTTTTTTAAACTTCTGGCTGGCTCGCAGTGTTCAGCCAGCGCTATGTTCCAGTGAGTTTCTTTGCATTGTGCAGCTTTTCTCTTGAAGATAAATACTCCAATCTAACTTCAGCAATAGGGGATAATCACACATTAAAAACAGAGAGACGTTGAAAGTCGCTTTTTTTTTCTCTCTTTTTTGAAGTGTAGTTAAGTTGCTGCTTCACCTTGGAGTTCATTGGCGCCTGAAAGTCGGCTGGTGGCACGTCGCGAAACATCGCCGCGTGTCCGCCGGTGTGTGGGTTTACACGTACAACAATAGCTGCTGGTATTTGCAAACGGGTCACGTGTTGCCGGTGCGTGTGGGACTGCGCTGACTCACCGGCTAATTGAGGGTTTGGTTGGTTTTTTTCGGTTATTTTTGTCGTGGACTCAAGTGACCAGAATGAAGCGACACGACTGGAGTCGGTTGTAGCCAAAAGTTGATGTATGACATCTGGACGAGGCGGGGAGGGAGGAGGACTGATTTGAGTGATCAGACATCGCGGTGGTTTTCCAAAGCATCCCGGCGAAGCCCAACGCGGACGGGCATGCCGGCTACTCACGAATACTGGAAAGTGGGAATCTCCAGCTTCGGTTTCTCATGTCTGCTACAGATTGTAGAATTTTGTTCACTTGTAAAAAAATCCCCCCAAAAAATCTGATTTTAACAACCTCAAAGCAGGCAAAGCCTTGGGCCCCCCCTGTGATCTCTGGCACCCCCGCTAAGAGCATCTGGGACCCCTGGTTGAGAACGACTGAAATAAGGCATAAAATGATCCAGCGAAACTGTCAGTATGCGAGAGAAGTACCCCCCCAAAAAAAAAAAAAAACAGTGCTAGAAGGTGGTTATCTTCTGATGGCTGCACGAGGCAGTCATGCAAAGGGGGAGGGGGGGGTGCATGTAACGCCAACTACAAACCAAACCTGCTGCCGTTTTATCTCGCGCTTAAACCTGTTTGGGATGAAGAGAGAGGAGGTGGAAAGTTGCCCGCTTGTTGACTGACGAGTCGGACCACTTCAAGGCTGCTGCGTCCTGCTGGTGGAAGGAGTGGCCGGGACACTCGGCTCAAGATCAGCGCGCGGTTCAAAGACCCGGGTCCTCGCTGTCCTTTCGAGTGCATTAGTCCACATGAGAGGAGTGATTTGCACATTTGTCAAGGCCCCATTAATCCTGGAGCATTTTTACAGGTAAAAGAGCAGCACGTGTGGGTTCACTTCTCAGATGAGAGTTTCATTTTAGCACTTTCAGCATCCATTTTGCGCCTTGCATGAGTTTCAAGGTTTATAGTCAGAAATGGGTTGTTTTGTGCTGGCCACAAACTAGAACGCAGCAATGACTCAGAAAACACAACAGCATTACCTCAAAATAAAGAGGTTGGTAACGGCAGTGTACAAGAATCAAAGGTGATTGGATGAACTATGTCTTTCCACACTGGCCACTGAGGAGCTTTCCTGGAACCTGTCAATGTTCGTCAATGCAGTTGGTACCCCTCAGTTCTGATGTATTTCAAAATAAAAGTGTCAGGGCGACAAGAAGGCTGCTTTTATGTTGAAATCAGTTCCTGGACGTTGAGCACTGCATCGCTGAGGATTGACGGGCACCAGAACGGATCGTTTGACCTCATTGTGGAACCTGTGCTGGCCTGACGCTGCGGTGCTCAATCGACAGTCTTTTGTGCTGGAAAACCAAAAGACAAGCCCGTCCAATCAGCGATGATTCTTATGAGCTGGAGGTAGGCATTCTTCTTCTATGCTGATTTGCACTTGTGTTCCCACTGAGATCAGTTACATGTTGATCAAAGCACTTGATCCATGCTTGAAATGACAAAAACCCATGAGAGTGTATAGATCAACTTTAAGAATGAGTTCAATTCAGGAAAAAAAAAACAAAACAACCTTTATTTTTCCCACTAATCCTACTTGCAAAACAACAATTGTCAATCTATTTGCCGATCATTTGGTTAATTGATGATCCTGTTGGCTGAGAGTGGCTGATTGTCTCTTTGGCTGAGCACCAGCATTGTGTCAGCACACTTGTGTGCACTCGTGTGATGGGCAACCAGTTGAACCATCAAACCGAGAAGGTCAGTAGGCGTTCGGTAAAAGCCTGGTAAAACAGTGTCAGAGACATTATAAAACACCGAAGTGGGAAAATGCCGCCAGCGTTTCCCCTCTTGTAATTGTAGCACTTAACCTGCTGACACGTGATTGCTTGTTGCAAAATGACGCGTTTGTCCTTCCTTGTCCTTTGCAACACCGGAGACAGGTGCAGGCGCAGCCTTGTTTTGTTTTTTTGATTTGTTTTCTGTCCCGTTTGGCCCCTTGACCCGGGACTCGGAGCACCAGCTGGCACTGATTGGCCCCGGCGCGCGTGGGCCACGCTGTCGATAAACGCCTCTTAATGTTCCAGACTCCCACCCTGTTAACTGAGCTTAACTTCCACCCCCCCCCCCCCACCTCCTCATCACTGGAGCCTAAAAGAACCGTGGCCCCATGCTCGGGGTGGGCGGCGGAGTCGGCCCCACGGAAATCTGAGGGCGTCGGTCGATTTTCAGACTGTCTGCTCCACACGAGAAGCGGTGTTGAAAGGTGGCTTCACCCCCCCCCTCTATGATAGCTGTGGGCTTCCTCTCATTGGATCTTTGTTTTCTGAGAAGCTGCTGATTTGTCTGGAGTGAAGTTTTCAGCCCTGATGGCTTCAGAGGATCGATTATGATGGAAAAGAGGATGCAATGTGCAACTGTGTAGGAGGCTGCGGTGTTAAAGATTGAGGTTGGCTTTTTGCATCGTTCCCATCGCATTTGTTGCTTGGAAATGACTACCGCTTGTCTCTTGTATTCCGCTTTCAGATAATGAGTATCTGCTTCTCTTTCTCTGTCGTTCACGTGTTCCCTGCTGTTAATCGGCCCCCATTTGCTTTACATTATACCCTCATCGTGTTTATCCTCCTGTCCTTTGTCCCTGCTCTCCAAGTCATTTCCTGCATCTCCTGTATTAGCAGGAAATGTGGGAGCCCACGTGGTAAGGGTGTGTGTGTGTGTGTGTGTCGGGGGGGGGGGGGATTGTCAAGACGTTGTCAGCTACATTGCACATTTCCAACCCTCGACACCGACTCACTGATGCCAACACCATCATCTCTTTCTCCCCCTCTCTCTCTCTCCTTCCATCCCTCCCTCCCATCCTCCTTGTCGTTGGCCCCGTGCTCTCTTTTACTCCCCTCCCTCTGTTCACTCTCTCCGCCGCTGACCTCTGGGATCAACCGAGCAAAACTGATTCCCACTTTTTCACGGATCACAAGTGCGTCAGTGATTACGCAACGCGGGGAGAGAGGGAGGGAGGGAGAGCGAGCGAGCGAGCGGGCGGGCGAGGGAGGCAGGGAGGGAGGGAGGGAGGGAGGAGGCGAGAGGGGGACAGGGAGAGGGAGGATGCAAATATGTGGCGGACATATTTGTCCATCTTTATTTGTGTTGCGCTGGGTTAAGCCCCTTTCTCATCGAAATCACCCAGTAGGTTTGCATGAGATATTTGCGGGATTATTATTGGCTGGACAAACATAAAACACACACACACACACACACACACGAACACGCAAACACGCGCGGTGGCGAGGAGAAAATCTGCTTACACGTTACATAAATGTGGCTTACTGTCACTTTACGATTAAAGGTGAACGCGCGAGTGGCTCGGTGGTCAGGAAAGAGAAAAAAAAAAAACAAACCCAGACCTGCCAGAAATGCCGCGAAGACGCGTTCGCTCGCTGGAGTGGCGCCGCGCTGTTTGGTGGAAAATCTCTGGAATGCGGCGTATTGTTTGTGAAGTGCCTGAGACCTTATGAGTAGGATTTTATGCGAAGAACTGGGTTAAGATGTGGCTGGAAGGGCCGCATTGTGCCCGCCTAAGTACGAGCGCGGGAGGGCTTAGTGCTACGTGGGAGCGTGCGCGCGTGCACGGGGCGCGGCGGCGCGTCTGTGTGATCGTGCAGAGTGTGTGTGTGTGTGTGGGGAGGGGTGGGGGTGACATGTGTAGATGTGATGGCTGCAGCCATGCATGGATGTTCACACCAGGGAGAAAGTAAACAAACATGGCAGCCGAACGGTTAGGAACGCAGAGACCGCCGCTCCAGCCCACCGCCGCGTCCCATGTCCTCCCCTTCGCCGCGTTTTAATTCCTCCTTTGTGTTCCCGTTTGTTCCGTTGGACAGAGAGGTTACTCGCATTCATATTTCATTCGCCTTTGACTTGTTGATCCGTCAGATTATGAAATAATAACGTCTGCTGTCGGAGTTACGCAAGTTTTTTCGTGGAGTCGGTCGGCGCTCCCGCCCGACAGAATGCCGTCTCTCTCTCTCTCTCTCTCTCTCTCTCTCTCTCCGGACAAACCGCCTTTACTTCGTCGCGGTGAAGCACTGTGCTGGGACTCGGCTCGAAAGTTCTGACACAGACGAGCAGGATAAAGGTGCCCCCCCCCCCAAAAAAAACCCCCCTGCAATTCATCTCAGTCTGTGAGAAATTTTGACCCCGTGACCTCTGGCGAAGGCAGCGGGTACTTATGAGCAGAAAAAGAGAGACACTAATGGGGAAAGAAAAACGGTGACTTCTGTTAACATTAGAGCTACAAAGTAAGCGATATGACACGTTCAAAAGGTGGAAAGAAAGGCCGACCCTGCGCAGCAAGGGCACGCTCGGACTGGAAGCCTTTAATGGTCCAACAAAGGGAGGAAATGAATATTCTGATCGCTGTGCAGACTTCTGATCCTTGAAGAAGTTCACATCGTTGTTTGAAGATGTGATTTTTTTTTCTGTTCCTGGACTAAAATAAAGATAAATATAGACTTTCTTTTTCTTCATTCTACAAATTCACTATTTTGTCAAACGCACGCACTTCCATTTCTGAAGTCGATGCTCAAGACTGAGCCAACACTGGCTGCTCAAACATCCCACCAGTCAAAAGGATGCTCGCTGCGTATTTTAAGAGGGAGACTCCAGCGATCGAGCACAATGGAGCCAAATCATCATCTTTTTTTTTTTTCTTCTTTGGTACCCCTGCCCTCAATTAACCGGACTGAACCTCTTTTGAGAGGGTAAAAAAAAAGAGGCCTTTCCTTCAGTTCTGCCCAAAATGAAAGAGGGTCTCTAACCCGAACCACCCTCCCCGAGCCCCCTCCTTTTCCGACTGAGACCTGGTAGCAGCCACGCAGCAGGCGGATGCCCTTGCTCCGGCAGAAGCCATTATGCAGATGATATGCTAATGAAGCCATCCCATTTGATTCTGCTTAGGCCGCGCGGCGCCGAGGGAAGATAATCAAGCGTTTATCAGCTCGCGCTGCCGCTCCGCGCGTGTCGGTGTGCCGTCCCGGGCTGGAGAGAGGAAATGTGTTTGGGCGCGCATGTGCGTCTCGGGTTTTTTTTTTTGGTCTTTATTTATATCCGGCAGAATTTCAGTAGACAAAAGAGTCCCATTTTTGAGAACAGAGCGACATTCGGTACTCCGTCGACAGGCTGCGCCGTCTTCTCCTTTGTATTGCTGGTTATTTCATGACGTTTTTCGGGCCCGTAAATAATTCAGGCCTTATTTGCTCCGACGAAATGCTATTTCAAGCCGTCTCGGGGCCTCCCACGCAGCGAGGACGAGACGCGCTTCCCGGAGTCCGGCGCCTCGTCGGCGGCGCGCTGCCCTCTCGACTCCCGCACCTGTGGGGAGTCCTCGCGGCACAAACGCGTTTCGCCGTTCAGACCCTCAGATTTTCATACTTCCTTTTCTGTTGAGCTTCAAGGTGATTGTAAACAAGCCGATTGCTGTTTGAAAGGTGGTATAACGTGCACCTTTTCCTGCACTTGAGGAGAAGCTCTTTTCCTCCACGTGGTTCAATAAGAAGCCCCGGAGGACTGATTAGACTCGATCCCGTAGCCTCCTCTTCACTTATATCTGTACATGCCTTGCGTGCAGGTGTTTTTGCGCAGGTTTGAAATTCCTCATTGGAATCCATACGCAGACTTTAAGTTGAACGGGAGAAAAAGCCGGGGCGCTTCTCCACGGCGACGTCCGGTGTCGTGCCAGGAAAAGTATCCCCGTCGAAAGAGGGGAAAACAAAAAAAAACGTGCGGCGGACCTCTGAGGACCTCCCGGGGGTGGGGGGGGCGCATCCGAGGACGCAGGAACGCAAAGGGTCAGCGGGTCGGCCCGATGTTGCGATGTTGCTCCTCTTACACGCAACATGAGGGCTGGCTGCACTGATTCGCTGTGAAGAAAAAAAAAGCGAAACAAGAGGGACAAAAAAACCAAACAAACAACAAAGAAGTTTTCGGTTGCATGTTGAGCTTGTTCTGCGGGAACAGCCGAGACGGGGGGGGGCGGGGGGACACGTGTCGGAATGTTGGAAAACAGAGCGGAAAATCAAGGTGACTTTGCTTCAATCTGTTTCTAAATGGATATTGGTTGATGGAAACATCAACAACGTCTCGCTGAGATTATATCGCGCAACCAAAACTAAAGAAAAACAAGCTCTTTCTGCCCGCATTGCCTTCCTGTGAATCTTGTCTGTGATTGGACGGTGGGACGGCAGAGGTCTTTGTTTGGCCCTGGCTGCGTCTGAAATAGCAGGTCGGAGCTCCGTTTGGCTGCTTCCTGTTTGATTCAGAATTCTTTGGACGTTGTCAACAGTCCAGGCGGTGCAGCTGTGACAAGGACGTCAAGCAAGAAATGTTAGCAGCAGGATAGGAAGCAAAAAAAGGGTTAAATTGTGATTAAAAAAAAAACAAAGCACTGTGAGATTGTGCTCTAATCCAAATAAAGTGAACTGGAGTGAATAAACTTGCCCATGTAGCTAAAAGTCAGAGTCCCGGAGAGCAAAAAAACCCCCAAAAAACACCCCCCCCCCCTCCAGAGGACATGACCTCATTGTCCTCAGCAGTGGCTCCGTCCCTGGTGCTGTCACAACAAATGTCCTAAGAGGACTCCACTGCAAGGCTCTGCTATTTATTTATTTTAGTTCAGTTGCTTCAGTTACTTCTGTCTCTTACGCTCTCGACTCGCGCTGACGAGCGTCCCCGGTCCGAGTCGTCCGCCGCTTCCGCCCAGCTCCCTCCTCCCTCCTCACCTCCTAGCACCCCCCCCCCACACCCTCCCTCCCTCCCAATGTTTGTCCCCTGGGCTCCCCCTCACGTCCTGCTCTCACTCTTTCACCCTCACTCATTAGTCACACGCTTCCACCGTCCCTCCTATCACTCAGTCATCAGTTCACTCACCACAAATCTACCCCCGCACATTTCCTCATCTCGCCCCCCTTTTTTTTCTTCTTCTTCTTTAAACTCTCAACCACCAGTTCAGCGGAAGTTCAGTCACGCCCCCCTCCTCCACCCACCCCGCCCGATCCATTCACGATCCCCCCCTCCTCCTCCTTCCACTACCTGCCCCCCCCCCTTCCTCCCCAGCGCCAGCCCGGACCCAGGAGCTTTCAATGAACACAGCAGTGCTTTCCTCTTTTATCTCCGCTTCCCTCCTCCTTCATTTAAAACTTGACTGTAGCCCGGTAGATAATGGATTGGACTTGTACGCTCTTGCCGGCGAATTTCAGAGCGCCGCAGCGCACCCATTAACCCCCCCTTTGCCTGGGCTGGGGGTCCTGGGAGATGTTTGATTCAGTTTGGTCGCCATCCTTCCCCTTTTTAAGCACGCCGGCATGTGTATGTGTGTGTGTGTGTGTGCGGGCGCTGGGATCGGCACGTCCTATTGATCCGGGTTGCCCCGCGCTCACACGGTGTGACGGATCTGCGAGGGGCCAATAATTAGCCTGGTAATTGGCCGATCAGTTGCGTGGAAATATGCTGAGCCGACACACGGGGAAAAAAAACGTGTTCCAGCGGATCTTGACAGGTGCGGGGTGTCTGTGTCCTTTTATGTGGAAAACGCAACACACTGAGGAATTCTCCTCAGTCACATTAATAGCTGCTGATCACACGCGCGCCACGTTCATTAAAGCGCAGTCGGAGGGGCTTGATTAATTTGGGCGCTAATTCAACGTGTCGTCCTAACGACCTCGCGTGTTTCCGGTGAAGTTCGCCGCGGTCGGTTTGTCTCTTCGCGGACCCGCTCGGCTTTTTTGTTTGCTGAACGTGAATCCGCGGAGCTAAATTTGTCGTTTTTTTTCTTCTTCCTATGAAAGGAAGTTCATCCAAAAGACTGAAACCAAAACAACAACCCAGCTTTAAATGTATCATATTAACCCCGAGCCTTCTCTAACCCATTTTTTCTCAGTGGCGCCGAGCTCCTCAGACACTGGCACCCACCCTGACGAGCCTCACCGCCCCCCTCACCCCCCCCCCCCAACCTCTCTTCATAGTAAATATTGTGAGCGCTATCGCTTCCACACTCTGGTGTCATAAATACTCAGTAGTGCAACAAATCCACAGCTGAAAATCTCAAACGAATGCTCCTTTTTACTTCCCGCTTGAGTAACGCTCACCCGAAAAAAAACCCACCACACTACAGCTGTTTCAGAGAAGCCCCCCCCCCCCCACACACACACACACCAGCTTCTAGTAATGCAACACGACATTTCCGATGTAGGGAATCAAAACCCTTGTCTCTTCACATTAAAGTGTCCGTAGCTTTGTTTTGTATAAATTAGCATCAAAAAGTCAATAGTATCAGTTTAAAAGAGATGGGGAAAAAAAGAGAAATTAAAGGGCCAGCAAGCAAAAAAAAAACAGTCAACAGCCGCATCGTCCTCAAATGTAGCTCACGCTGGAGCAGTGACGTGGCTCTGCTCGGCCCCTCTGCACCTGTAGCCCCCCCCCCCACCCACCTCCCCACAGCTTTCCATATTAGTGACAATCATTATGCAAGCGAGCATCAAGTGGGGCAGCGAAGAGGGACGATGTTGCCGCCGGCGTGTGCTTTGTTCGAGGGCACCCCGCGCGCCCGTCCGCTGGGGAGCCGAGAGGCTAAAAGTAGGCGGCGGACCTGTGATGTAGGGGGGGTGATCGCTTCATCTCGCTGCCGCTGGGCGTCGGGGTCGAGGGGGGAGCGGGGCGCCGACCTTCGCCTGACCCTGCCGCCGCGAGTCCCCCCGCGGCAGGCCGGTGACGCGTCCCTGCGCGTCGCCGAACGTGTCGCCGCGTCAGGCCGCGGTCGTCTCGGCTCCCCCGGAACGTGTCGGACGAACGGGGGGACGGGGGACGGATCGGTGTATGTGTGAGCGAGCGAGCGTGCGCGTGTATGAACGGGTGCCGCGTTGAATTATAGAGCGTGTTTGCTTTTTAACAGATCAGCAGAAGAGGTGATGCCACAGTCAATGTCACAGCCTTCATGCATAATTGCTTCACTTTGTCATTGCCAAGGGCCGGGCAGAGCCACATCTGATTGCTTCCCCACTCCCCCCCCCTCTTCCCTCCCCCTTCAGTCCTCATTCTCATTAGGCTCATTAACTTATCCTGCAGAGACAGATAGAGCGAGACAGACAAAGAGCGAGCGGAGCGACTCCGCTGGAGACAAAAACGAGCCGTTCACACAAGATTTGGTTTGAAGGTTTTATTTCGTTTTTCGCCTCTCAATGCCGCCGATGAGCCGCAAAGACGAAGAAGCAGAGCAGCCAGAACGTTGCCATCGCTGGGGGGAGGGGGAGTGGGGAGAGGGGGGGTGGGTTGGGCGCGCACGGAGACCACTGAAGGTCTTCATCGTGTGGATGGAATACATCAGGCGGCGAGCGAACGTCAGAGTGGATGTTGTAAAAATCGGGGGAGAAACCGATCAGCCGCAGGACCTCATCAGCATACAAATGGCTGGGCCCTTCAAAATAAAAGGACGCGGCTGTTTTTTCTCTGACTCTGGTCAGATATATGCAAAAATTCCGGCAACTGGGAGCAGGCAAAGCCTCGGGGCCCCTGCCCCCCCCCGGATTTCCCCCGACTGGACTTTTCTCAAACGTCGCCGGGTGAACCCAGAAAGGCAGCCGGATGCAAGGCTAATGAACGCATGACGCCACGTCTGTTGTGCGTCGGTGCCGCGGGTGTTCATTCGGCTCGGGCGTACCCGCTGACACGCGAGCGCGGGGCGACGGTAAGGCGACACCGGGCGGCAGAAAGCCTAACCCGGCCGGCCCCCGCCAAGAGGTCACTGTCGGCCGCCGACTCGCTGTCCGACACTTGTAAAATATGAATAAAGAAAACAGCGGTTTCCAGAGCTGGGCGGCTGCAGCGGACTGACGCGCTCTGACGCGTTTCTTTTTCCATTTGGAAAAACTGCGGCTTTGTTGTTATTTCTGTGCTCTCGATGCAAAACTGTCTGTCAAGTGAAATAATAGACGGTGAATGGGCTCCACTTATGTGGCTCTTGTCCACCGCATTCAGGGCTACTCAAAGCACTCCACGCTGTAAGTCATATTCACCCATTCACACGCCGGTGAAGCTCAAGTAACGGGTGCAAATGTCTGGTTCATCCACGGTGATTTTCAAGGCTAAACCACCTGACCCGTGTTGGGTTTGGACTTTGCTTTTTTGTGCGTTTGTTTGTGAGTCGGTAAGATTTTTTTTTTTCTTTTTTTGGACTGCGTGCATGTGTGTGTGTGTGTGTGTTTGTGCCCGAGTGTTGGTGCGCCGCCGCGACCCGGCGGTGAAAGGCCGGCGGTGAGTGAAGTCGCAGTGTCTCATGCTTAAATGATGGGCCCCCTTTCGGGTTCGCGCAAGGGCTTTGAAACACTAAGTAATTGGTTTTCCTGGCAGAATGGGGCCACGGCTGTTGCTCAGGGGCCGGCGCCGGGCTCCGCTGTAGCTCAGGGTTTGTCAGGGACGCTGGCCTGTGAAACCTGGGCGAGAGGTCCGCCAAGCCACGGGGAAAAAAAACCCACAAAACATTTAGGAAAATAGAGAAAATATGAGGCTGAAAGTTCTGCCTCCTTCACTTGCGGAGCTGGACGGAGTTTTCGGGTGTCGCGTGTGCAAGTCGAGTCTCAGTTCTTGTCACGGCAGCGTACGACCTGCGTTTATCAACATCATTTACCGATTATACATGGAAAACAATGAGAATCAATCTCAACGTCTCCACAACAGTAAAACTGTGGATGATTGACTTCACACAAAAGAGGATTTAATTAATTGAACCCCATTCGAATGTGTGGAGCTTAATTTAACCAACGCATACGCACATGACGGAGCAGTCTCGCAGTCACTTCCCGTCTCGTCCTTCTCGGCGTGTCCCGAAACGAAGGTCACGTGAACCGATGAAGCGACAGGTTGAGTCACTGGAGTCCGCGTGTGACGAGTCGCACTGGATCCACTCCCGTTTCCCCCGTTGACACAACTTTGCCATTAGCCGCCGCCGCCGCCGTGTAAGGTCGCATCAATATTCATGTTGGTGACGTGCGTTTCGCGTCGTCACGAGCGCTAATAATTGTCACATTTCAAGGCCAGGAAAGCAGAAGTGACGAAACGCTGAGGTTGTTGTTGCATTAAGGCGAAAAAACAGAGAGGCGCGAGACGAGCGCACGGCGACAAACGGGCTCACAGCGGCTCCGCCGATGCTCCTCATTAACATAAGTCCCTGACGCTGTCGGCCCAAAAGCAGACGGCGGCCAGAAACGTCCTTCGAAAAAAAGGCTCCTCGCGGAACGACCGCTCTCTGACGATGGGATTGTGGTCTCTCTTTCGCACATGCACGCCGGTGTGGATTTAATCCCCCGACCTTTGCCCTTTGGTCAAGCTCCCCATTAGGTGCTCACGCCTGGACGAAGCACCGGGGGGGCTTAAAGCCCCCCC
>JASSRZ010000020.1:11404506-11425226 GCA_032164315.1 Malacoctenus gilli
CCCCCCCCCCCCCCCCCCCCCCCCCCCCCCCCCCCCCCCCGCCCCGCCCCCCCCCCCCCGCCAGGTCCTGAACAGAACGCTTGAAAGCTTATTTATTCGCAATTTTACAGAAAAGTCTAGACGGAATCATTTCTTTTGCTCCCCCCCCCCCCCCGTTTCTATCTTTCTTTCATAACTCCGGTGCAACGGAGCCTCGCAACCTTCTCGTCGGGGGTTAAATATACGAGCCGACCTGAGCTGGAGCGGCTCATAAATCTTGTAGCGGCAAGCCGACGCGCCGACCGCGAAGGCTTTGAAAGGAATAACTCGAGCTGATTCGCCCGACGACTGACGGGGGTCACCGGGCGAAAGGGACGCCGGACGGCTTCCGGGCCCATCGCGCGGCGCACTCGATGGCGGACTGGTAACGCGGCGCTTCGTGGCTACAGCGAGCCGCCGCAGTCCCGGCGTTCGCTCTGTTCACGTGAAATAATGCATCGTGCGAGGCTGCCAAAGTCCGTCCGCCCGCCCGCTCCTCATTTGCAGTCCTCTCAGCGATTATCCTTTGCAGTCGATTCCTCCCAACATCTGAGCTTTCAGGAAAACTTCCTTCAAACTTCAAACATTGACTCGGCATTGAACAGAAAAAGTCAATATTTCTTTTCTCACCTTCACACTCCCCTCTACTCCTCCCCCTCCTCCTCCTCTTCCTCCCCCTCATCCCCCCCTCCTCCTCCTCCTCCTCCCCTGTATCTTTCTCTCTCTCCCTCTCTCTCTCTGTTTTTCCCTCTCCTCAGTTATCTTAAAGAAAGCAAAACAAACGTCAGTTTTACAGCGCCTTATAAGAGCGCGCTTGTGCACACAGTCACCACAGGTGTCTCTTGAACCGGCTCGGCGTCGAGATGGAGACGTCGGGGAAGCGAAGCGGAAACGAGAGGCGGAGAAACAAGGAGAAAAAAGAGAGCGAGAGAGAGAGAGAGAGAGAGTGAGAGAAAAAGAATCGAGGGAGCAGGAGAGGAAGAAATAATGACAAGAAACAGAAGAGACGGGGAGCGAAAACAAACAGAGAGGGAGTAAAAGGATCAAGGGGGAGGAAGAGAAATATGGCAGCGAGCTGGAGAGAGGAGCTGCTTTTCAGCAGCTGCGGGGCTTTGTTTGCTATGTAGCTGCGCATATATGCCAAAAGTGCTCTCAAAGTCATGCTAATAGGTAGAGCGTGTGCGGGGGGGGGGGGGGGGGGGGTTGGAGAGCAAATACGCATGGCTTCACAGAGCGCCTCATGCTCACGTCTGAGAGAGAGAGAGAGATGCAAGTCACATGTGGATGCAAATTATCGCCGCTGTCCATATCTGCGGCGTGCATGCGCGGGGATCCACGCCGCGCGCCTGAAGTGCGTCGATGCCGTTCCGGCGGCCATGTTTGTTTCCCGCCTGACCCGTCTGAGACCGGGGCCGGGGCCGGGAACGCGCACCGGCGCCCTCTCCCACCAGCCCTGCGCACACTCCCGCCGATCGGCGCCACAGTCCGTCCTCCCGTACACGTGAAGTCACCGTTTCCTCAAGCTCCAGCGGTTGGAGTGGGGGGTGGGGGGTGGGGGGCACTAATGGAGTGTGATCCAGTGTGACGTCTCGGCATCGGGCCCCCTCATCTGCATTCAGGCGGTCCTCACCAGCATGCTGCAGCCCACAATATTCATGATATTAATAAAGCCAGGCCGAGGAAAGCGGCGCACCTACTCTGGCGGGGCCTGTATGGGCGGTCCCATTCAGGCCGGACCACCCGCGTCAAACCCAAAGATGGACGATGTTTTCTGCGTCCCACAGAGGACGCACGAGGGAAGCGACCGAGGGAAAAGTGCGGATCCCGATGACTCGCTGGGTCCACGCGGCGTCTTTCGACAGACTCTCGCTGCCTCCCAACTTTGCACAATAAGCCGTGATTATTAACGCGGGCCGTGATGAAAGCCCGTCTCCGCTGAATGTATCAAATGAATAAGTGTCTTAATTGCAGGAGCAATCTGCCGATCTCTCAAAGTAATGAGCTCCTTGATACCCGTCTGCAAAGCGAGTTATTGAGCGGGCACAATCCTCGCTAATTATTCACAACATTTAAGCAATTTCGAAAGTGTGATTGTATTTATTTATTTATTTGCCTCCACGCCGCGCAATTTATCTCCGAGGCCGTTGAGTTTGCTGGCTCCCTTCCAGTTCAGCCCGACAGAACCGAAGCGAAGCAGCCGCGCCGTTGGCTCGGTGGAGTCGTTGCGACTTCCTGTCCCACCGTCGCGCGAGGCGTGCGAGGGATCGCAGATATCCCGCTTCCTATTTTCGCCCCGTTGAAATAAAAACATCGCAACATATTTGTTTCGGAACCTTCCGAGCAGGAGTCATCCAATTAAACCGTTTGTCACGGAAAAAGGCAGGCCTGAACGGCAAAACAAACGCACCTGGCGTTTCGCCCAAAAAATCTGGGCGGAATAAAAATAGCCTCCCCGAGGAGGCTCCTTGGCTACGGTACGGCAGATGTTCTCGGGACCACAAATAAAGGCCCGTGCTGCAGGTTTTACTAGCTCTGATGTTTGGCTCTACAGCCCATTGTTCACTTCCTGTGAAGAGACCCCCCCCCGTCCAAGCCGCCTGCATCTCTCCTTATCTCTCGTAAATTGTTTTGTGCGTAAACAGTTTGCGGAGAGTTTAAAGGGCTCGGAGTGACTTTAGCTTCCGTTGCCGCCGCCCCTCAAATGTCTGAGAGGGCGGCGCCGAGATTTAATGTCACACCTGGGTGCCGCGTGAGATAGCAGTGCGCGTGGGTAATGAGATATGAAACGTCTTCCTGCACGTTGCCCCCCTCCCCCCCCCCCCCTGTCGCCGTGAGCGCTTGATTTCCATTTTTTTGTTACTGGTCATTGACTCGGCGGAGTCCCGCCCGACTCCTGCGTCCGCGGGAAGTTCGCGATTGTGACTCGGGAGGGAGAGGAAAAAAAACCTTTCGATTCTCTCTCTGTCATCCATCACCATCATCTCCGTCGGCCTCATCATTAAAGTGCGCTGCCCTTAAAGGCACTGGGGACCCCCCTACCCCCACCCCCACCCCCACCACCACCACCGCATACCCACACCTCTCCGGGGAGGACGAGCCGCGACCTTGCAGCGGAGGCCTTCAGCCGTCTCCGCTCTCGGAGTCGCTCTGCGATAGATCCCGCTGCTTAATGAACTTCGTCCAGACGCTGAGGGGGGGAGAGGCAGCCCCCCCACCCCACCCTTCCTCCTTCCCCCACCTCCACCCTAGTAGCCCACGGTCCCTCTCCAATCTTGCCCTCATCCTACCAGTCCCTTTTTTTTTCACTCTTTTTCCCAAGTCATCTTCCGACGTCATCCCCTCTCTCAGTGTCGACTGGAGCTTCTAGTCATTTTGATTATAAATGAGCTCCATTACCCCACCCCCCCTTTTCCTTTTTTGCACAGTATTCCCATGGATGTTCCCTCCATCCTCCTGTCGGGGGGGGGAAAGAATCATTCCGCCACTTTCCTGCGCGTCTGCGTCCGCACGCCGTCCTTTGGATCTCTCGCGTCGGGGGCCCAGATGAGGCGGCCGTTTTACGGCGGCTCCCGCGCTGCTCCGAGTCTGGAAGGCACGAAGTCGTTTATCTTTTCACATCTTCCCCTTCTTCCTCCACCACCTCCACCACCAACGGCAGCAGCAGCCAAACGCCGAGCGAGCTGGCGTCTCTCTCTCTCCGTTCGCCTCGCCTCGCCTCGTCTCCCCCGCAGCAAAAAATAGCCGAGCCTCCTCTTAGCTCCCGTGAAGAGGGAGGGCTGCAAAACGTTTGTTGTTGGACGTTTCTTTTTTTTCTTTTTTTTTCCCCGCACGCTAAATCACAAAATGGATTCATCTCCTTTTAGCGCGGGGGGAGAGGGGGGGGGGCAAGTAAAGAAGAAGAAAAAAAGCAAATAAACAAACAGACGTAGCAGGGGAGGCCAACTAAAAAGTGAAGGAAAGAGAGAGAGAGATAGAGAGAGAAAAAAAAGGGGATGATGACAAATGGTTCTTCTGAAAGCTGCATAATTCTCCCGTTCCTCTTAGCCAGCCGGGGAGCATTACAGCTATTATGTCACTCATATAAAACATCTTCAAGCGCCTTGACCCCCCCGGTGCATTATGGGCTCTAAATGCCTCCAGCCACATAAATATTAAAGACTGGAGGAGGCCCGGGGTGTAAGTACATTAGCTCCACATGTACCTGCTTGCCTTTCCCCGCCGAACATGCGTGTGAGTCGTCGGACGGCGTCGGTCGAAAGGCGAAACCGGAGCCTTTATGGGCAACATGCTTGCCCCTAGGCCTCATTAGTGACTCACACCAGCTCGGTGAGTCACAGTTGCGCAACTCGTGATGACATTTCAGCAGAAACATCCCCGTAAAAGGAACCGGCGTCTGACCAGGGAAACTTTGAGGAGATCAAGAGGAGATTGTGGGTGGGGGAGAAAAAAAACAAGTTTTTTGGAAACTTACCATCACCCTCAGTTGGCCATCCAACACATTCCGGCGTTTTGTTGAAGTCCGCTTCCGAGTGGCGAGGACGGTGTAGTTCGGGGTCAAGTGTTGGAACACCTCTACATATGAAACCAACTTCTATCTACTTAAAAGGGTCGAGGACAGATTTCTTTTCCTTGAAAACGTCTCACAAACGTAGCCTTCTGTACGAGTTTTATCCGCTGTTGAGTTGCTCCTTTATTCTGAGGTTGCACGCGTGGCTTGTCTTTTTTTTTCCCGATGACGACTCATCAAACACCGCGCCTCCTTAGGACGGACGCGGCCCGGTTTCGTGCTGCGCTAATTAAATACCCCCCTCGCTCCCGTGCTGTTTTGGAGAGGCCATGGACAGGAAGTTTATTGAAAAAGGGAGTCCGAGCCTCTCGGCCGACAGTAGAGGTCGGAGTTTGGGTCTCGCCTCTCGTTTCCCTCCCTGCTCGCATCTATTTGTGTTCGGTCCGAGTGTTTGTGTGCGCGCTTTGGGTTTGTTTGTGTGCATACATCCCGTACGTGTGAGCACACAGGGATGCCTGCGCGTCCCTCCCCTGTGTACATATCTGTACGTCCAGGCGCAGATGGACCAGGGAGGCACCATCCGTTCCATTCCAGGCCGCTAGCTCGGCGCCCGCCGCAGATGGTGTTAATCATCGTCTGTTATCCACCGCCGCGTCGCCAGCGCAGGTAAATCAATGGACGGCGGCGGGATTTGTGTGGGTGACCCAGACGGCCGGGATGACTTCAGATGACGGCGAGCCATGGGGGATGATGAACTCTTTCTGTGCCCCCCTCTCCCATCACTGGAGTTACCACTTAAGCCTGCTGGGCTTCTTCTTCTTCTTCTTCTTCTTCTTCTTCTTTTTTTCAAGGGCGGCCAGTCGGTCGGTCGGTCGACCGCGCTCTGTGATACGGTGGGATGAGAGCGTTTACATAATTGACCGTTGAGCCAAGAAGGCTCGCTTGTTGGCAGACCCTCAAAGAGAAGATGAGACCTTCTCTCTGGGGACTCCAAGTCTGCCAGCCTTTACCTCTTAAGGGCACTTTGTCTGCCAGGAAAACCCCCTTCAGTTTTGTTGTGCACAGCACGTGCATGGCCGGAGATGTGTGGGCTCAGGTACACGCGGTCGTATTTCAAAGCGAGGCCCTATTTCCTCTCATTTGCTCCCCCCGTGTTTGTTCATCAGTTGGTAAATAACACAAAGCAAGGTGTGATGTAAACTGTTGCGGATCCTGGTGCCCACCAGTGAGTTTGTGATTCACACAATAATAGACGGATTTTTTTTGGAGTGTCTCATTTTCAAGTTGGAGCCGGCTACGGCCCCCTCGACTCGTCCCGGGCTGCGAGTTGCGAAGCGAAGGGAAGGACTGGTGAGGAAGGAAGGCTGCGCCTCGGTGAATTTGTCACCCCCGCCGGCTCCTGAGTGAAATGTTGCCGCAACATTGAGATGGATTGCCGCGATGTTTCACGGCAAGCTCGGGATGAAGCCCGCTGACTTTGGCGATCCCTTTATTACACCTCCTTTTGTTCCAATTTCTGGGTTTAGTGAATTTTTTTTAACTCATTTTCTCACTGGCTTTCCAATCTGTGCTACATCGAGAGCTCGTAATTTACCAGCAGCGGATGACCAAAGAACCCCCCCACCCCCCACCCCCTGTAAAAAAAAAAAAAAGTTGGATGACTGGATAAATAGTAGAGCTTTGACAATTCAGCAAAAAGTCTCTCCATTAACATGAATATTTAATTTGTTGGTAGTTGGCTTTATGGACAAAATAACTCTAAAACTAACACTCCTCCCTTCAGGCTATTTTCCACTACATCTGTTTGTTACAAATAGCGAGACATTGACGCGTTTAACATCAGTGGAGAACATTACGCTGCCTCAAAGTACACTCTTCAGCTCCATATGTACGCTGGTGAGCGAGCAAACGAGGTCAGAAATCTGCAACGTTGGTGATAGGGCTGCTGGT
Organism: Malacoctenus gilli; assembly: GCA_032164315.1. Classification (NCBI taxonomy): domain Eukaryota; kingdom Metazoa; phylum Chordata; class Actinopteri; order Blenniiformes; family Labrisomidae; genus Malacoctenus; species Malacoctenus gilli. The sequence continues at coordinate 11,410,982 of JASSRZ010000020.1, forward strand.
AATGATGTTGATTTGTTTGTTTATAGTTGAAGAAAACAGTCCTTTTCCTTATTTTTAGCCATGTGCGAACGACTTCAAGACAAACAAACAGGGTCTGGCAGGCTGCAACGACAGTTATTAATGTAACTCATTCGCAAACTGGGAGGAAATTGAATTTCCACCCCCCCCCCCCCCATGCTTTCTTATTGACTCGCGTTTTCCATTCGGTTGTAAACAATTAGCGGGGACACTTGTACGTGCATCTGTTTGTGTCTTTGGTCCAAGGTTAGCGCTGCTGCTGTGGATGACCGTGTCTCGCGCTGTCCGTGGTCCTGATCGGGCACGCTGCGCTCTGTGGAGCTGACCGTGGTGCTGAAATAGCCACCGCACTTAGCCGCCTGCTGCTGTGCTGCTCTTTGGGCGCGACACTCCAGCAGCACGGGGGTACGACGTGGGTTTAAGAAGACGTCGCTGCCCGGACTATTTGTGAAACCGACTGACTTCCGCGTCTCCTACATCAAATCCTCGGGACGACACAATGACCGGCGTTTCCGCGCAAATCCGTTGACTCATATTCGTCAGTTTCCACATTTTCTCTTCTAAAAAAAACAAAAGCAGCTGTGTGAACAAAATGTTTTTGTTTTCTCTCTCTCTCTCTCTCTCTCTCTCTCTCTCTCTCTCTCTCTCTCTCTCTCTGTAGAGGCTTTATCACAGAGGCTTACCAAAGAGGCTCTGTAAACATTTAGGGTTGGCCACGTACCATATGAATCCCCTGTTGCGGATAATGCTGATAATGAGAGCTTGTTGCATTGTTGTTTAAAAGGTGGCCTATTTCCAAGCCTTCAAAGCACCTCGAAGTGTATTTGTGTGCGAGAGTTTTGCTGTACGCGGCTGCTTCGGGGGAAGCCGACCCAAGGAAATGCGCTGGCGGCGAAGAGAAGAGCGCGGGTTCAGGCGGCAACTTGAGCGATCCGACTCCTGGAAACTTGGAGAGCAGCTTGCTGCAAAATGATTTTCTCTCGATGTCACGTTGTGCCCACCCCCCCCCCCCAAAAAAAGGCGTGCCCATCTCCAACTTTGTGATACATCGCTCACCTTTGCCCCGGCGCCCGAGAAATCCACACGCGGATTTCCCCGCACAATCGCCCTTCACAATTCATCCCAGGCACTCCCTCAATCGCCCCTCTCCGGCAGAATCCCTGCACTTAATTTAAACAGCCTTCTCCGTCCATCCCCCCTCGGAGCGGCAGTTTACTACGGTGGCGTAAGAGAGGGCGATAGACCGCGGGGGCCTTAATTTATCCCTGCTCTACATTGGCTCCCAAGGCTCCCAAGCAATGTGGGTGGACTGATTTTATGAGTGCGATGATGGTTTGACGTGGCGTAATCCTCTTTTACTGATCTCCCCTCGTCCATCTGCTCCATCTCCATCCCCTCTTTCCTTCCCCCCCCTTCCCTCTCTCGCTCTCTCTATGTAGTTTTCACCCTGGACGCATGTAGACACACAAAAGTCGGCGCGCGGACAATCATGCAAAGATACCATACATATGTGCCGGCTTCATCTGATTAGATTCGGATGTTTTTCCGCGCCTCGGCGTCTCTTTAAAGTAATCGCAGGTCCGGAAGGCAGATCTCCATCAACCCCCCCCCCCCCCCTCGCACCGTCTGTCTCTTGTCAAATTTACAGGCCAGAACTTCTATTTATTTGTTCAGAGATTACAGGACTTTTGCATTCAGGGGAAATAATCAGGCCACCGGTGCTCTATTCCTATAGCTCAGCCATCGAAAGTTGGCGGCGTGACGGGTACGTCTCCCCCCCCCCCCCCCGCCTGGAACACCCACCGGCTCGCAGTTTTCGCCAAACAAACACAAAGTCAACAGTTATCGTAGAAAGTCAGAATCCACTTTCGCGGAGTCTTTGAAGTTTTAATTTCACTCGGGAGATCCGCCCTTCCTTCTTTTTTTCCCCAGCACAAACATATGTACATTCATGAGAATTAATATTTCACGCCTCACTTCTGTTTGTTCTGATTTTTCCTGACCTGGAAAGGAGTTTGAAAATGAAGGAACCCAAAAAAAAATAAATAAAAAGGATGCATTTGTTGTCGGAGACGCCTCTCCCTTCTCTCCTCCTTTATTGCACACCCTAGTTTGCATCGCCGCTCTCTTTTTCACACCCTACCTCCACTTGCTCACCTTTGATGGTTCCTTTGGCAATTTTTCCAATTGTCTCTCATCTCCCTTCTTCTTTTAATCTTTTTTTTTTCTCTCTTTCTCTCTCTCTCACTCTCTCTCTCACGCAGCTTTTATCTCGCTTTTCCTCTTCATCTTTCTTCCTCCTAGCCTTCTTTCTCATCATTCACACCCCCCCCTTCGTCTGCTTTCCTTCTAAACTCTCCCCTTTCCCTCTGCCTCTCTCGCTCTCTCTCCTTGGCGTAGCAGTGGGTGTACTAAGCAGGGATTAGGCGTGATTGAAGTGCTGACGTGAGAGTTCTTCCGCCGGGGCCTCTTATCCTCCGCAGTCCCCCAGAGAGACCTCTCATTGCTGGGCTTCAGTAGCAGGTTGGGTCTGGCCTCTCCAAGGACTCCCCATGGAAATAGCCTCTCTTCATGCCTCCGTGCTTTATCCCCAATAGCCTCAGTGCCTTTTCCTGATAGATGTGTGGCTTGGCCCTGATAGAGCCCTCTGCCTGCCAGGCCCAATGCCTGGTTTTCTTTATTTATTTATTTATTTGAGAGAGAGAGAGACAGAGAGACAGAGAGACAGAGAGACAGAGAGACAGAGAGAGAGAGAGAGAGAGAGAGAGAGAGAGAGAGAGAGAGAGAGAGAGAGAGAGAGAGAGAGAGAGAGAGAGTGAGTGAGTGAGTGAGTGAGAGTGAGTGAGTGAGTGAGTGAGTGAGTGAGTGAGTGAGTGAGTGTGAGTGTGAGTGTGAGTGTGAGTGTGAGTGTGAGTGTGAGTGTGTGTGTGTGTGTGTGCGCGCGCATTGTCTGAACACCGTCGAGCTTCTCAGTCACTGACGCCTCAGCTATCTAAAGCTTTGGACCCTCAACCCATAGGGTTGGACGCTCTCGTTATCCCTCCCACCTCCTTATTCTTTGCTCTCAGTTTGCTTTACCTTCACTTCTTTTTGCCCTGCGTTCATATTCAAACACTCCTGCCAGCCCACAGAGTTTGTGCTCCTAATTTATATCTTTTAAATTAGTTGTATTCTCCATTGTTGGCTCTCTCTCAGTGTCGTTTTTCTTTCTATATCCTGTGTCAACAACCTTGTTAAGCTGTACTGCTAATAAGCGGCTAAAGATGTGTAGTACGAAACGTTAAGGAGAAGGGAGGGGTTTATTTCTCACTCCACTAATGGCTCCACTGATATGAGCCAAGAAGGAAGGCGACAGTTGTTCCTGCAGCAACAGAAGCAGAGGCCAAATGAAGCCTTGCTGGCAGACAGGCTGGCTACATTTTTTTTTAACCATGTGTTTGTTTGTTTGTATATGTTTGAGTGTGTGTCTTTCGGGAGGAAGCAACTCTCTTTGCCAAAAGACCTTTTGTTGAGTGCTTTTTTCGGTTCGAGGAAGTGGTTGAGTGCACAACTACTTGCAAAGGCTCACAACAGGCTTTTGTCGCAACTTTTTACTGGCTCATACATGCACCATTAAGTTGCATGTAAGGTGGGTAATCGATATTAACAGTACTTTCATTAAAAATTACTCTCCAATTAAGTGCATATACAGATCAATCACCTCACCTAATAAATTTGGCAGATACTCAGATGTACACAAACATCTGAGTACGGTACATCTTATCTGTACTTGTACCTTGTGGGTCTCTCCCATTGAGTGGTGCGCGTGATGTGGTTCAGGTACTGTATCCTTCCGGAAGCCGTTCTCCTTTCTTCCCAACTGTTGCAAGGAGACACAAACCAGTTACAAAATTGCATCAAACTTGCATGCAAAGCAGAGTAACAATGACTTTGCTCATCTGGAGGCAGAACAATATATGTTTACAGCAAAGGGTACTGGGAGAGTGTGAACATAAAGTATTGAGCATATAGTGGAGATGAGGCAAAAAAACTGTACAACTTTTAATCTTGTACAAATATCGAGTTGAATGTTGGGAATATGTAATTCCTTACCCAAACTCAATGTTGTGTCGACACAGAAAGACGCAGAGTTCATTCAAAGGGAAAAAGTGCAGTTTTCCATGAAAGCTTTTTTCGTTGTAAATCAATACCAAATGTTTTGGAATAAGTTCTTACTAACCCATCAGGTAAATCGTTGTCAAATAAGCGACTGCAGTCCACAACTGGTCCTCCGCTCCCGATACGATCTCTGGACTGAAGACTCACTACAATTCACAGGGACAGAGCACACAGTGCATTAGACTTTGACTAAAATTTGGTTTTATGAATATTTTTAGCCTGTAAAATATTTTTCTTAATATCTGTCCAGCTGCTGGAAACACACTTTGGTCAGCACCTAAAGTCAAAAGCAAAATACTGCGAAAAAGGGGAAAAAGCGGTTCCTTACCGACTATCTGTCCTCTTACAGTATCGTTATCGTTGGGGCCCAGCTTGTTTAGATCCAGTCTCTGATCTGAAAACAACAAACACCCACTGAATCAGCATATATCCAAATTAAACTGTTTTAGATTTAGACTCGAAGGAAAAAGGAGGTCTTGCTTCATTAAAGATTTAATTTTAAAACAACCGTTTTGGAACCCAACTCCAGGGTAAAACACAAATCAGCCAAGTAATAAAAGTCTAAAGCTACACTGAATTCCCAGATGTTAGAGATGATTACATTTAGGCATTAAAAAAACATTACTTCTCTTGTTCTTACTGACTTGACAAAGAACATCGCTGCAAAGAAAATTGGTCCAAGACGCTTAACAAGATTCCGAAACAGAAAAAAAATCAGCTATCACTCTCCACTGGGATATTTCGTGTATGAGGAATCCAAATCAAAAGCACAGGAGTGATATTTATCATTTTGTAACCATCCATCCTGTGAGAGGTGCAGTGTGAGTGTGCAGGGTGAGAGATCTTAACCAGACATAAGAGAGTGACTGCAGAGCCAAAAGGGAAGGAAAGAAATATACAGGAGACACCGAGCGAGAAAACCGGAGATGAAAAAATAGTCTAGGTCTCCGATGCTACAAGTCTGGCAACATTTGTAAAGCCTTTTTCTTTGCTTGTTTCAGTTTTTACAAGCCCATGAAAAGGTGAATCTGTGTACATGCAAAGACTGAACAATCCTATAGCTTGTTTCAAGAAGACGTGTGCGTGTTTGTGTGTGTGCGCAAGTGCATCTGTTCCGGATATGTGTCTAGACTAAACAGGGATAGTTAGGGCCTTACATGGCCAGAATAGTAAGCAGATTTTTCTTCTAAATAAGAGAGGAGGCAAAACAGAGACACAGAGCATTTACAGACCCTTCACCACAAACTCTCACCGCGCCATTCAATTCCTCAGAGCTATAAAAACGGCAACTGACTCAACAACATGAATCTGTGCTCATGTGTAGATTCACAAGGAAATGAACGTCAGCGTGGAGCCAGACAGATGTTTGACGACACAACCATGCAGAACTTTTTTGTAAGATGTAGAGTGTGTGTGTGCGTGTGTGCGTGTGCGTGTGTGTGTGTGTGTGCGTGTGTGTGTTGCCTGTCTACCTCTGAGGCGACAGCATTTAACCTCACTGCTTTTCTTTTGAATGCCTGTTGAGACTAAAATTTAGGTTTGGCTCTTGAGAAACAAAACGATATTGTTGAAAAGAGGGTTCTGGAGTTAGCAACATTTGAAATTAAGTTCTACAACTGCAGAAGAGTGGAGATATAAAGGAGGCAACAGGAGGAGATCATGAAAATATTCAATCTAATCAAAATATTCAAAAATGAAATGGTATGAATGCAACTCATTGCATTCACCCCATGCATTGACTCATTTTTGCAGTTGTCGTTGGAGAACTAACCACTGCACCCGCACCTTTTAGAAACAAAAATAGCAATGCGGAACCTCAGTACCTTTAAGAAGAGCGACCAAAAGATCACTTTTCTCGTGCAGGACAATTTGGACAGAATGTTGCTTACAGCACGCTCAACACTCAGCAGCATATTGAACATGGAGATGAGAATCCATAAAAAGCAACGGGAGACAAATGTTCTGAAAGCATCTACAGCCGATGGAACAGAAGCAGCAGAGAGCCGCTCAGCTAAAGATAAAGTGACTGGAGCAGCACCTGGTGAGAAACCGGCCTTTTAGACGAGCCACTGAGCCTTTTACGAGATCAGACTCTCGTCACAATTTCAATTTGTTGTTTTTCTGTTTGGATTTTGTGTTTGTGTGAGCATGCAGGTTCAAAGCTGTACTGGTTTGTAGCCGTGTTATTCGGTCTCCTGTGTATCCTGCAAGCTGCTCTCAACATTTCCCTGAGGCTCACCCTCAGTAAGTCCTTTCCTCATTTTTTTTTCTTGCTTTATGTCTGTTCAGAGATCTAGATACAAGCCATGTAGGTGGTGGCCTAAGGCGCCTGCTGGAGGGTAAAAATCCAATCATGAAATAACATTTCTCCGTCAAGCAGCTAGGTTGTTGCTGGTATTTAAAGATTTCTGCTTCAGTTTACAGGAAGGGTGTGGGTGAAAGCAGAAGAAGTCAAAACAGAGCAAAGTGATTGAAAGGTGGAAAAAAAGTCAGTCAGTCATCCATCCATCTAAGGAGCTTCATCCTATCCCAGCATAGGGTTAGATCAACTGATGTATGGCCCTCAGTAAAGGTCCACTTTAGGGAGGGTCACAGTGAGGGAAAAAGATCAATTGGAAACCAGCACTTGTCCCATATCCTTTGACATATCTCATCTTTATTGTCAGCTCCATTTAAACTCCAGTTTTCCCTTTGCAAATTTGCAAACGGCTCTGATTATGTTTCACTTGATGATAACCTCTTTGTCATGATGACAGTGGCAAACCAGAAATCCCTGAGAGCAGAAAGAGATGAGCTGAAGAGGGCCCTGAATGAATCAGGTGAGGTTGCACTGTGCCTCTCAAGTCATATTTACGATATATTTACTAATACTTTTCTCCTTTTGTTGAAAACAGCTGTAAGGCAGGATTCTATGTTCAGAGAGAGAAATGAGCTCGATGCCAAACTCAATTTCTGTTGTAAGTTCCATTCCCCCCCCCCCCATCGAGTCCATATTTGAAAGGTGTCAACAAGTTTACAAAACTACACGTGTCACTTTCACACTCTGAACTTGCTTTATTTTGGATATTGATTCATTTTATTCTTTTCTATTCATTTAGTCCATTTTTCAGTCAATTTCTACGGCTTGGTTCATTTATACATGAACAATATATGATTGAAAACCAACATTTGCCCTGAATCATTTGGTATATTTCATCTATAATGTGAGCTCCTGTCAACCTCCAGTTTTCCATTGAAAATTCGCAGGCGGTTCTGATTATGTCTCACTTGATGATGACCTCATGACAATGAGGACAGTTGCAGATCAGGAACCCCTTTATGCACAGAGAGATGAACTGATGAGGGCCCTGAAAGAATCAGATTAGTTTGCACTGTGACTCAAGTCATATATACAGGAAGACAAATATAGAGTCACTGAAAACACTGTAGAGCAAAGCTTCTAAAACCAAATGAAACTAACAAAACAGCTGTACAATAGGAATATGTCATAAAACGTTTTAGTTTTCAGTGGCAGATTACTTTGATTCTGTTAGAAATAGACTAATACTTTTCTCCTTTTGTGAATAACAGCTGTAAATCAGGATTCCCTGTTCAGAGAAATGAGCTCAGGCCTTTTTTTGTTAGTTCTATTTTTTCCCCACTGAATCCATAATTAAAAGGTGTCAACAAGTTAACAAACCTACACGTCATTTTCACACTGTGAGCTTGCTTTAGTTTTTTTGCATTTTTATTCATTTTATTTCCTTCTATTTATTTATTCGATTTCATTCCATTTCTATGATTTGTTTGTTTATACATGAACAATATATGATATGAAATGACAAAACTGTCACACTGCAAAAACCCTTACCCAGTTTGGTTTGTATGTATTCCCATAAAGCTCCCGGGGTTTATTGCTTTGTTTTTAATCACAGCTTACACTGGATGGTTGTCGTTAGGCAGTAGTTTGTACTACATTTCTTCAACCAAAAAAAACTGGAACGACAGTCGGAAGGACTGTTTACAAAGAGGTGCAGATCTGGTGATCATCAACAGCAGAGAAGAACAGGTTTGTGTACAAACACAGCAAACAAAGTTTAAAAGCAGGAGTGATTTCAAAAGGAATAATTGACACACTGGGTGAATTTCTGCTGAAAGGTTGTAAAGAAGATTTTGCCTTCCTCAGGAATTCATAAGTTGGAAGCGACAGGTAATGTGGATCGGGCTGTCCAAGTCAGATGTAGCTTGGAAATGGGTGGATGGAACTCCGATTGGTACAAGGTGCACACATCACTATCTGTGTGTTCATTATCCATTTGATAGTTTCTTTGTCATGTCTCTAACACGTCATTGTTGTTGTTCTGCAGTTTTTGGTGTGCTGGAGAACCCAATAATAAAGACAACCTTGAAAGCTGTGGAGAAGCAACGCTCTGTGGACAAACTGAGAGCTGGAATGATAATAGGTGTGAACTTTTGATACCTTGGATGTGTGAAAGGAATTTCTCTTTGTAAGTCATTAGCAGCTGTGCATTGTTATAGAGTTTTGTGTTTGAAGATGCTATATTTGTCTATGATGTCCATGTGTGAATAGGAAAATTCTTTTAGGTAGATTTGTTTTAGATGTAAATGTGCTGTGTCGATAAATGTGTCTTCTAGGAATCAAGCCTTTAAGCCTTTTTGTGTGTGTTGCTTTGACATTTGTGCACAGATCTCGGTTAGACCTCAGACTTGGCAATGTACAAGTGCTGCGGCAAAAAGGACAAAAACTTGGGAGATAATCCAAGTGCTGCTGTCTCGTCTTGCTGTCCACTTCCTGTGGCTGAAATAAAGAATGTCTGCCATCTTGGCTGTACAGTTAAGTAGCTGGTCGCAAGTCTAACTTGAGCCCAAACTGTCGGTTCCTGAAAGTTGTGGATTACTCAGGACAAGTCCGCTGCCACACAAAAAGGTGAAAGTACGGCACCATGACTAAGATGTTCAGAGTCCCCTTCTGTAGCAACAATGACGCTGTTGTGGTTTCTACTTGGTGAGGAGGCAAACTGTATGAGCCAAAAAAAGGCCATTTTGGGGCAAATATAAAAGGTGCTGGAAACCATTCAGTGAAGTATTTAGCTTCACTATGTGGAGTTTGCCAGGGCTATTAAACCTGGGCCAAACAGTTTACAAATGACTGCATTCATGGATTTATGATTCAGCAAAACATCCAACAAATGACTTCTGAAGTGGCCGTGGGGCATGACGAGGTTTTATGGGTGAAAAGTAAAGAAGTTGCCTGCATTGAAAAGAGAAGAAGGGAAATGTGCAGCCTGCTGTTCATGTCACTGTAAGATAAAGTTGAAGAAAAAAAATACTAAAAATTAAAAAGCAGAAGAAGGAAACAGACATATTGTACTGACGGCACAAAGAAAATACAGCTGTAATGTGTTAGAAACAAGAAGAACTTTCGTGTTAACCCTCTCCAGGACTGCCGTTAACCTTTGCGACTTCAACCTTGTGCACAGAGGACTCTTTTGAAGGGCCGCAGACATGGATAAGGTGCTACAGAAATGTTGTTTTTCATCATTTTGGATCATCATTTCACAAGACCAACTGACAGCCAAAAACAAAACCTCCTTGGTTGACATAATAAAAGGACACAGCTGTCGAAAAGGACTGCAGAGTGAACAGCGATAATTTCAGCATCTGTGCACGCAGACACGTGTATGCGCACGCACGCACACACTGTTAAATGTATCATGTGTTACCTGCATTAGCTCAAGATCCCGTCAATGAGCAATTATTAAAAAGTCATTCATGATTCAGCAACATCGTTAATAAAGTGCAGTTTTGTTGAGGTATTTAATTTAGTCTTTAGTCAAGGAGGTAAGAACTTTGATGAAATAAATATGCAATGCCTGTGATATGTGTTGCCTTTGGGACATGGCAGAAAGCTTTATTGATTCACAATGAATTGAAAGCATTGATTTTGACTCCAGTACCAGATGTCTGCAACATGCAATATTTCTGATACGTCTTGCCTAAAGAAGCTGCATGTGTATTGAGGCCATAAATCTTCTGATAATGAATGGCTGGCACCGAAGCAACTGCAGAAGTACGAGGGTGCGAGCTGGAACACAGCTCACATGCTATAGACGTGATCACACGCTCACGAGCTTCGACAGCTGCAGTCATGTAAAAAGTCACCAGGCATAATCTGAACAAATGTGATAAAAAGAAGAAAAGGTAAAAATTTTAGGGTAAAAACAGTCACCAAGCATCACAACTCTCCTGCAGGAGACCGTTACTGTAGACACACCATCTGATCTGTCCATTTCTCTGTAAATACTGATATGTTAAGTTATGCGAGAGCTCAACAAGCTGCATTATGAATAGTGTCTTGTCGTCATGGCCTTCTTAACAAGTCTGACCAGCAGTTTATGTTTAAACGGTACACCTAAAAAACCATTGACCTTTTTTCTCCCCAGCAAACACACAGACACAAAAATGTACACTGTACTTACAGCCGGTGTCTTTGAGTCTGTTGATGGCATTGGACAGGAGACGGACACACCCCAGGAAACCTGCACCCTGCTTCTTGTGGATCTTCTTGTGGTTCCATACGCTGATGGTGATGGAGTCTGCCTTCCCGATGTATCTGGTAGGACAGGGAAACAGTACGAAACTTTATAATTTAAAAAAAAAAAGAAGAGGGACAGAGTGACAATTCCTGACATTAGCAAATTTTGAAGTCGCTGAACATGTGTGTGGACTCAGCGCAGCTGAGGCTAGCCTGGCTCTGGTTAAGGAACAGAGGAAGTTGCCTTAATTCGCTCTACTGGCTGTTTGAGGCCCAGACGGTTTTTATAGTAAACACACATTTCAGACAACATTCAAATGCACCATCACACACACTGACACACACATAATTACAGTCTAGCAGCCAGCTCTGATGCCAGGCTCTATATTATGTAGCATATCAGTGGCAAGTAAAGGGACTTTCCTAACAAACACTTTGAATGGAAACCAAACAGGAGCTGGCCAATGTGTGAACTCAGATAATATTATAATTTACTTTATTTTCCATTTACACAAATACAAGTGGGACATGGAAGCATGTTAGGACACCCTTTTTCACTTACAAGATATTATTAGTAGTACTACAAGTTGTTTATGTTTAGTATACCAAATGGCATTGAGTACTTTGCTTGTGTTTAAACTGGTGGGTAAAGTTTTGAGCTTCTTCTTGATTGGAATGTCATTAATCCAAGAACAGAGAAATCAAATACCAGCTGGTTATTTACATTCTGCTGGCACAAACCAAACTTCCTCTTGGAAGACATTTCAGTTTACACTTAAGCTCAGCGGTGTCAAACATGATACATTTAGGCCAAGTCTCGCTCAGGAGATGATTGTAGATAGCAACATTTCCACAACTATTCTTGCTAATTTGTCCATCGAGAGTCTTACATTCCAGGTAATGTAGGGATCATGATACAGTAAGATGACCCAAAACTACGCAGCAGATGGCAGCAAATCCATCGAACAGGTGATCAGTGAAAGCTCGCTACTTATCAGTGAATGATAAGTTGTCAAAAGTTGAATTATTCAGATGACAAATCTTTTCTCTCACACGGAAGGAAAACTCATCAGTTTGACTTTAACATTGTAAGATGTTATCGGTTCAGCCCACTTGGGACCAAATTTGGCTACATGTGACCACTGAACTAAAATGAGTTTATCACCTGTGCTAGTTGATGTGGTTGAGTTTAACAGATCAGTGTGAGGCAAAGCTGTGTTACAGAAACGATGTCTGAGAGCAAAAAAAGCAGGTGGTACAAAAGCATCTAATGAGGAGTCTTCATTTAGTACAAATGCCAGCACAATTTTATCTGACTGTGCATGAGAAAGTGAAGCAGGTAGAGATTGTAAAGGTGTCAATGACAAGTTCAAGGTTTCATCTTGAGAAGCAAAGGAATTGTTTTTCGAACACAGTGTGTCAGAATAACACCGGCTCTGACATAAAGAGGTTCATATGCCACAATTCTTTAATGTCTTCAGAGGGAAAGCAGAGTGAACTGAAGGCAAATTTTATATTCCAACCAAAGCAATGTGAAGAAATGTACTGAGAAGGCTGGAAAGTGGAGGCCAAGCATGAGAAGGAAACCTGCCAACACAAGTTCATGAACTCTTGAATACTTGCAAAGTATTTGACTTGTGTCCTGAAACATATTCTATGCAGCAGACAAAGATAAATATATAGTGGCAAGACTCGTATGAAGTAAAATATATTTGATCTTTGAACTGAATTCATCATACAAGACAGGGTCAAGCACCTTGTCAGTGTCTGTGTCTGTGTCACGTGGAAAACGACCCCACCCCCGAAAGCTGAAGGCTGCAAATGAGGGGGTGTGGTGAGCTGGAAACCTGCCAAAACCACACTCCCATCTGCTTTCTATGGCATGTTAGCCATTTCCTGAACCAGAGGAAGAGGCCAAGGGTCGGTGGTGGGGGATCACGCTCCTCTGAGAGGGCGGAGGTCCAGAAGGGGGAAGAGAATTATGTAAAGAGGGAGGGGATCGAAGGTTGGCAAAAGCAGCAGTAAAAGGGCCGACACTCTTTATTTTAAAATTAGAAACTCAATCATCTAGATGGAATCTAAGTGAATACCATCTTTCTCGACAATGATTAAAAAAAACCCAACATTTCCATTCTGTTTAGGTGCATGTAAAAATAGTTTTAGCCTCATGTCACCATTTCCTCTCTTGCTTCCGATACACAGCTCATTCAAATTTCAGATATTTCCTGCACTTTCTACGGCGTCACCTTTTTTCTTATTTTATGACCACTTCCCTTCATCTCTCACCACTACATAAGCTGGGGTTGCCAGCAGCCCCTTTGGGTCCTTTGGGGTGATCACTCCCCGTGATGGCTTGTCAACACAGACCTCGGTACAGAGACCATTTAGAGTGCACGGCCCCTGTGAAAACACTCCTTCTGACACCAGCTCACAGCCACAGTTACATGCAAGCGTGTGGTGAGTGCAACGGTCATCCTGTTTCAGAATTTATATAGTCTGTGACTTCCGAGCTAAATGGACAGCATAACTAACCCCGCATGCACGAGCACCTATTTTTTGAGTTTTTCTTCAGCGAGATACCTGAAAATTTCAAAAAAGGTCTTAAACCTCGCTGATCAAATGAAATGAGTGTTTCCATTTATGAACGCCAACTAAAGAACTAAGCTGTATAAAATTGTGAAAGATTTACAATCCTTGTCCTTCCAGTGAATAGAAGAACTTTCCCGGATATAAATACTGAAAGTCAGCATGCTACAAATATAAATAAGATTCTTTCAAATTCACAGAGAATATTGTTGTAAACCTCAGAAAAAATTTGGGTAGAGAGAAAGTCCTATCAGCATTAGTTTTCCCATAAAATCACATCGCTTTCATCTAAAATTTGTCTCGTGATGTGAAATAGCATGCATGGTTTATGGGAGGGTGTTTCTTCACACAGAAAAGAGGGGAGCCGATCAACATTCCTCGAACACTTGTCATAGTCAGCCAACACAAACTCCTAAGAACATACCCTGTGCGCCTTTTCTTTCCTGACAGCACGACTGACAATAGTCTGTTCCAGTCTGCAGGTGATGCATGACACGTTTTTGTTGAAACCGTTTCTCAATGAAGCACAGAGGGCAGAGAGTCACATGTGAGGTTTTCCTCCATCTTCCTGGACTTACAGATCATAATGTTGATTCCACTTTGGGTCCAGCGTGTTTCTCACAGTATCTGTCGAGTGGCATTGTCCTGAGCCGTCCACCACCACTTTAGCAAAGGGATCCGGCAAACCTGTAAAAGCAGACAGCGAGGACAAGAATGCGTTCAACCATCTTCCAAGTAAAACATTTATTCTTGTCGAGAAGAGAACAGGCATGACAGCGTCCCCGTGCAACCCATTCGTTTAAGACTACAGTGAAAAATTCATCTATGCCACCACTCACAGGGACCAATTTAAAGTTAGTACTTTTTAATTGAGAGAGAGAGAGAGAGAGAGAGTGTGTGTGTGTGTGTGTGTGTGTGTGTGTGTGTGTGTGTGTGTGTGTGTGTGTG
>JASSRZ010000020.1:11457956-11473622 GCA_032164315.1 Malacoctenus gilli
ACCCCGTCCTCCCTCATTCGTCTGATGTTCATCACTTGGCGACGCGCGTGGGGTTTGACGGTTGTTTGGGGGCGTCGCCGCGCGGCTGCTTGATTGATAAAAGTCAGCGTGCATCTCTGCGATGTAGGTTGACTAATTTGCGTGCAAGCGGGGAGAGAACGAGCGGGGAACGGTTCCTCGGGCCACGAGTCACATTTACACGCTTCGCGCACTCAAACGCGCCATCATGCTTTTTAACTAATCACATCCACTGGTTTCCGCGTCCTGCGTCGAGTCGCGGTGAAGAAAAGAACTGAAGAAGAAGAAAAAAAGAATTAATTGGCGAGCACTTTGATGGCGTCTCAGTCGAATATATTAATAAAGTCGGCGATCGTGATCATGCGGCTGGGAGCAGATCGACAACACGTTCACGCGCGACGGAGCATGACGCGGAAACTGGAGCGCTGTGGTTCCAAACTGGGATGATGGAAGAGCTGACTCAGCATGAAGCCCCTCCCACCCCCGCGACCAGGGAGCAGGGTGGAACCGTTCGATGTGCTGATACTGGAATCGCTTCTCCGTTTCTATCTATCTATCCATCCGTCCGTCTTTCCGCAGTAACAGCTTAACCGCAACACACGACTGGGACGACTCCATTTACGTGCTTTGTCTCCGAGAAATGACTTTTTTTTTAGACTCCTAATTAAATCTTCGCGTCTCCGATCTCGGAGTCGGTCTCGGGCGCCTCGTCGCCGTTGCATCCGAGAGAAATCGCCGTCATCAGTGTCACGCTGCACGTTGCGGGGAGATGAACACAGCTTGACTGCGTTTTGTCATGCTCCAGAGATCGGGTGCGGTTGTTAGCGGCGTTGACGGCTGCATCCCTTTGCATGTACTGCACGCACACACGTATGCACGTGCACATCCAGGAAGCACATGGAGGCCCTACAGCTTCCATATCTCCAAGATCTCTGACTCTTCTTTCCCTTCTATTTACCTACTGACTCTCTTTTATGTCATTTCGTTTCCTTCCCCCACTGGTTCTGTCTCTCTCTCTCCCTCCCTCTCTCTCTCTCCCTCCCCCCCCCCCCCCTCTCGTCAGTCCTCCTCGCCGTTCGGGGTCACCTGTGTTGATTTACTGTCAAATCTTCCAGGATTATCAGTAATCCCACAGCAGTGAAATCTGTTTGCTGACAGCTGTGCTCCCTCTAACAGTGTTGCTGTTTCCTGCGCGCACACTGCCCTATATACCAGAAAAAGCCTGTCTTCCACCACAAGACGAGGGGGGGTGGGGGGTGGGGGTGGGGGGAAAGAAAGAAAAGAAGGGGGGGGGGGGAAACATTAATTTTCCGCATCAATGAATTCCATTTGACAATATTCTGCTCTCCTTTTTTTTTTCTGTAGTATTTGCTGTATTTGACTATAACGTGGAGCTGCTTTCACCGCTGACAGATGAGGAAGGGGGGGGGGGTGTTGGTGTGAATTTACTGCGGGTAAATAGGTATAATATTAGGTTTATACTCACAGGGTCACGGATCCGCCCGGGAGGGGGGGGGGGGGTTACCCTCCATTCATGAGGACCTGTCCTTTTTTTTTTTTTTTTTTGAACATCGGATTAAAAAGAGCGCAATAACACAGCCGTCGCTCGTCCGCGCGGCGCCGGGCCTGCGAGGTGTTCAATCGAAGTGCTGATACCGCCGCGCATTTGCGTGCTATCTCCTCTTCATCACGGGCAAATTGAAGCCGAGAGAGAGAGAGAGAAAAAAAAAATGACTGAGACAAACAAACCTTAGAAGATATTGGCTTCATCGATCCGGCTGCCCCCCGAAACTGAAATATGTAATAACGCCAGACGATGATCCTATCATATTTTGCAACGGAGCGCAATTCATTTATAGAGAAATAAAATCCCTCTCCAGCATTACTTAGTGGGGACAAATTATCCCCAGTGGTGACAGTCTCCGCCGCTCGGGCGCTGAATCTCCGCCGTCTTCGCTTTCGCAGGTGGTGTACAAAAACAACGACATCCGCCTGGAGCTGTCCCGCCTGGCCCGCATCGTCGACCCCAAGATGAAGCTGCAGGGCGACGTGGCGTTCAAGTGCGAGAACGTGCCCACGCTGGACCCCATCAACTTCGAGACGCCCGACTCCTTCCTGGCGCTGCCCAAGTGGAACACCAAGCGGGTGGGCTCCATCTCCTTCGACTTCCGCACCTCCGAGCCCAACGGGCTCATCCTCTTCACGCACGGCAAGCCGCAGGACCGCCGCGACGCCAAGGGCCTGAAGAACAACAAGGTGGACTTCTTCGCGGTGGAGCTGCTGGACGGGGGGCTCTACCTGCTGCTGGACATGGGCTCGGGGACCATCAAGGTGAAGGCCACGCAGGCCAAAGTCAACGACGGCGCCTGGCACCACGTGGACATCCAGAGAGACGGCCGCTCGGGTAAGGAGGCGGTGGGAGGGGAAAGGACAGAAAGCGATGGCTAATGCGGTCAGTCCCTTGGACTTAGGTGGGCAGCGGGTGGGGTCAGTCGCTCTCCAGGACCACTCTCCGCAACGCTGTTCTCCGGCAAAAAAAAAGTCAATTTCAGGAGTCGGCTCCCTTCGTTTTGATGGCGTCGTATACTGAAACGGCCCAGATGTTCAACACCGCTCCCGCAATTTGTAAAAAGTTGTTAAACTCGGTTCGGCTTTGAGCTTTTGGTGGGGGGAAGGGGGGGGGGACGCTGGGGTCTCATTTATGTCAGCGTTTTTCATTTTTCCCACCCCCACACTGAGCCACACTGGCACAAAACAAAGGAGGGAAAAAAAACCAAAAAACAAACCCAACAACCTTCAATTAGAGAATCGAACACCTGGTTCAATTAAAAATGTGTTGCCTTTGGGTGAACGGTACAGTTTATGAATTTATTGGCAGCGAGGCGACAGTGCGACGGGGAAACGGAGCGCGGCGGGGCTTTGTTCCTGCTTTTCGGTTGTTCCATAAACTTCGCTCGTAGATCCGTCTCAAGTGGGTTAAACGGTTCATCGTTTCACTTTGGAAAAAAAAGCAAAAATCCCTGCATTTTCATGAATGAATTACAGAAAAGAAGTAGTCCACCAGCGTGTTAATTATTCCAACGGTTACAACTAGGGCTGCATATTTTATCGTTTGCTACAAAAAAAAAAGAAAACATTACAACGTTTCCCCTTCGCACAGTAATCAGGCGGCAGAATGTCAAGTGTGGCAAATTAGCCCAAACAAATCATGCGACAACCTTTTCGCAGACTGTTGTGTTTCTTGCAGCCACACGGCGCTGCGGCGGGCTTTTTTTTTATGGTGACGGACGAGCTTTGTGAAACGCAGGAAACCCTCGTTTAAACGCTGTGGCTTGCATGTGTCGTAACCAAGGTCAACGTGGTTGAGGGTGTTTTATTGATTTTATTGTTTTTTTATTTTGCTTTGGCCTTTTATTGTCAAATTTAGTTCGTTTTTTAAATTTCTCTGATTTTTGGAGTGCTCTTTTTGTGAATTTCACACTCAAGAGCAGCCTGATTTGTGGGGAAGCTTTTTTTGTTTTTCAATAAAATAAAATCAAAGCCGCTTTATTCAAACTTAGCTCCGATTTGCCAGCGGCCATGTGACCACACGGCCTCATCCTTGTAAATTAAGCTCATACTCGGTCAGTTTAACTCAAAACTGCAACAAAAAAAACCATAAAATATGATGAATTGTGCAAAAAAACATTATTTTCTCTCCTGGATTTGCAACTTCAATTTTGAAAATGTTCTCCAATATTCTACAAAGTGGAGTTAAAAGAAAAAAAAAACCCAAAAAACGTGTAGCATTGTGTAACTGTACCATCACAGACGAACTCCAGCAGCTGGAGGACTTAAATTTGTTACCGTGTCTTTATTTTAGCCTCCGCCTGCGTCGCAGAACGGTGTAAACTTCCCCGATATATTAATTTCAGCTCTGATTTATTGCCCGGATAAGCCCACACCTCTCTCCAGATAGCAAGCGAGCGTGTGTTGCCCCCCCACCCCCACCCCACCGCCCCTCCACGCGCTCGTCCTCTGACCCGCAAAACACGGCCGAACGCGCGGAAAAGTATTAGAGGAAGATCATATTAGAGGGAAAGGGGTGAGAAACTTCGGTTGCCTTGAGCTCCAAACCCAACACAATCTCTGCATTGGGCGGAATCCTCCGGAGGACTCGCTTGTGTTCGTCGGCGTCGCAGCCTGTGTTATATATCAGGTTAGAGCAGCCAATTTAGCCGCGTGTCAGAGCTGGGCGCCTTGATTAATCACCGGCGCGGCCCCCGGTGCGATAGCGGGCCTGGAAAGTGGGCGCTTTTTTTTTCTTTCTTTCTTTGCCGGGGAAAAAGGAGAGGAATGAGACAGATATATGGATACCAGACTGAGGGATGGTTAAGAACGGGCATAATCACACTTGTGGCTGGAGTGAAATGTTAATGGGAGTCGCGGGTGGGTTTAATTCGCCCCTTGGAGCGGGCGATCTCCGGCGAGGATCCCCTCGAAAAACGGGCGGGGTCATCGCCGGCGGTCCTCGTGGAAGAACTGCTCGCTTTGGAACGGTCCTTCCAAGCCAAACACTGTTAGGACACAGCCCCCCCCCCCCCGTAGTCACGTCGAATCAGAAACCTTCAAAATAAAAGCAACAAGCTGCTTCCCTCCCCTCTCCGTCCCCCTTCTTCAGTGTTCTCCATCATGCAAACCTCATTATAGCATCCTGGGAGCAGGAACCTCTTTTCCTGTAATTAACTTGAGCCAGGCTATTATTTTTAGGTCAAAGAACAGCATATTTGCATCTTAATTGAAAATATTGACCCTAAAAAAAACAACTAATTAAATATTTTCAGTTGATTATTACACCGAATTAAATCATATGCCTGTTTATTTGTCGAGTTTGCTCCTCTGAAAAGAGATAATGAAATTGCAAACTGGAACTCGGCTATTTTGTCCTTCAGACTCGACCGCTTTTCATGTTCTCTTTTTTTTCCCTTCTTTGCTCTCCGGAGGAGGCAGAAATGGCGGCGCGGTGTTTTAGTGGATAAGTTGAACGTGGGGGACAAAAACGCAGAGCTGAGCTGGAGCTCGGGCCGTAATGGTTCATAATGATTCTGCTGGTGTGGCGACTGGGTCCGTTTGGAACGAGAGGACGATAATCCGCGACCTTGGCGCCCCCCGACACTCAGATGGCGTTTGTTTGTTTGTTTGTTTGTCTGTTCGTACGTTTGGGTTTGACTGATGCGCGTGCTCAGTGAGGTGGGGATCTGTGCGTCTACCAATAATAATAATAATACGAATACTTATACTCATACTAATACTAATACTAATACTTATACTAATACTAATACTAATAGTACTACTACTACTATTACTACTACTACTACTACTACTACTACTAATAATAATAATAATGTAATGAAATCGAGCGATATTTATGAATTGAGCTAATAAATGGATTAATTTGAAAAAAAGGCCAGTCATGATAAAACATATATATATATATATATATATCTATTTTTTTTTTTTTTTAATTTATGTGAGTGTGTGTGTGTGCACGTCTGTGCGTGTCTGTGAGCATGACTGTGGATGTGCGTGTCTGTCTATGTACGTGCCCCTGCGTGTGTGTGCGTGTGTGCGTGTTTGTGTGTGGTTGTGTGTGCGGGCATGCGTGTGTGTGTGTGTGATGCTCATGCTGCTACTGCTGCTGTCTGGGAACAGCACCAGTGTTTACTCTGTGGTGCTACAGCTCTGTGCCGCCGCAGACTCTGACTCACACAGCGACCTTGTGCCAGTGGTGATTCTGTTGGATGGAAGCTTATTGTTTTCACCATCTATCCCCCCCCACTCTCCCCCTGCCCTCAGTTCTGTAATTTCGGGGCCACAAATAGAGTCCTCCCGCGGGGAGGGGGGGGGGAGCGTTAGAAAGCTTGGTGATCGCTGCAATTTTGCCTGCCAAACACAGGTTTGCTGTCTCCACCTACTCAGACCGCGATTTTTAGCGCCGAGTCGTTGTGCCGCGCTATTTCTGTCAGCCCCTTGCTCGCGACGCGGCTCGCCCGCGCTGCCGTCAGAACTTCCCGGTGCTACGAGATTACCGAAAACATCTCTCGCTCTCACCTCTGTCCTCACTTTGATGCGCGGGGGAAAAAAGAAAAAAAAAGAGGGGGGGGGCTGTCAGTCTCAGTTTCAAGTGCTCTAAATGGAGGCCAATAAATGTCACTGTTGTTTGCCGGAGTTTTGTTATTTAAGGAACTCGGCAGGCGTGAGTGTTTATTTTCCGAGGCGGCGAAACGGTGGCTGACAGACAGCGTAAACAGCGGAATCAGAGGCTGAAATCAGGCTTCGGATATACAAGTTTTGTTCGACGTCGTGCGTTTTTTGTGGCTCAGCTGAACTTTGTTGCGAGTAACTGACCTCCAAACAAGCATCAGATCTACATGAATCCATGAAAAAAATAGATGGTGACCATGCAAACGTCACCCAGAGAGCCCCTGTATGGATGCGAACCAATGATCTCCTGGACGTGAGGCGGCAGCGCCGACCGCTTACCTCCCGTTAAACGCGCTTTTCAGTTTCCAGCTCGCGTGCCGCCATATTTGTTGTATCTGGCAGTGATGGCCTCTTCTCTGCCCCCCTCCAGGCATCATCTCGGTAAACAGCCGGCGGACCCCGTTCACCGCCAGCGGGGAGAACGAGATCCTGGACCTGGAGGGGGACCTCTATCTGGGTGGCCTGCCCGACAACCGGGCGGGCCTGGCGCTCCCCACCGAGCTGTGGACGGCCATGCTCAACTACGGCTACGTGGGCTGCGTGCGGGACCTGTTCATCGACGGGCGCAGCAAGGACATCCGGCAGATCGCGCAGGCGCAGAACGTCACCGGCGTCAAGGCTTCGTGCAGCAAGGTGACGGCCAAGCAGTGCGACAGCAGCCCCTGCAAGAACAACGGCCTGTGCAAGGAGGGCTGGAACCGCTTCATCTGCGACTGCACCGGCTCGGGCTTCTGGGACAGCACCTGCGAGCGAGGTGAGGCCGGTTTCCTTTCGTCCTTTGAGCGCTCTTTCCTTTCCTTTCCTTTCCTTTTTTTTTTCTTTAACAGTGATGATGTTAAAATCTTATCGGCTTCGCCAGGAGGTTTATTGATTTGTTCGTAAAAGACCTTTAAAGAGGGTGAGGGCGGCTCTCCCCCTTTTACGCGCTGAAGGCCGTTTTATCAGCCAGCGCGCACAATGGTGTTGTGTTGGCCCGGGACAGAACGCGTCTGCGTATGTTACGAGCTGCTGGGGTGTCGACAGCGAAGCTTATTTTTCTTTATGTAGGTGGAGCCTCTTCCTACCCCAACCCCCCACCCCCGACCCCACCCACCCGTTCGTATAGCCGCAAAGTGACTGTGATGTAAGAGCCGCCTGCTAACAATAGATTTTCCGAGGAAGTGGCCAGTGCTCTGTTTTAGCAGACAGCCAGGAGTGTGACTTGGGACACTCCCCCCCCCCCACACACACACACACATTGTTTATGGAAGCTTTTGCTGAAAGATTTAATAGGATTTCGCTTTTGCGCCAAGTGGCTTCGGAAGCCCCCTTTTCTTCCCGCGCTGCCGCCGAAGGTTCTGCAGAGATATTGAACTTCTCCCAGCTGGTAAATCGGGGCTCTTCCCGTCTGAGGGGCTTTTTTGTTGTTTTTTTTTTTAGGAGGCCGCGCGCATAAAGTTTTCATGAGGCCGAGGAGACGGGGAGAGTCTAAACAGCGGGAGGGGGCTGTTATTGAGCCGTTCATCTTGTTCTCGACGCTTCCCCTATTTCACAATGGTTCGGGATGGTTTCGGGAGGCGCCTTTGAGCCCTTTCTCCCCGAGAACTTGAGGGAGCGCGCTTGTGGGAGGGGCTAACGAGCGGCTGGAGAGCACGTTGTCGTACGGGCCGCAACTTCAGCGCTTAAAAACCCCCAAAACAAAACACAATTTGCCTTAACAGCATCTCACGATGAACAAAGGATGTATAAATACACGAGCTTGTAACACTTCTCTCCGTGGCTTTCGTCTCGAACACTCTGACAAACTGTAAACACGTCCGACTGCAAACTGTACCGCCGGCTCGCTGGGAGAAAAACAAAAGATTTCACTTTGAAAAGACACGATTTTTTAAGTCGGAATCACGCAGCCGTTTGTCGCGGCGGAGCGAGGAGACCGCTCGGCTACTCGCTCCACATACGCGCTCATGAATAATGCCGGAGAGCCTTAGCTTCGCATCGCCTCGTCGCGGTGAAAAGGGGGCCGCGTCCCCCCTCCCCCTCCCCGCCCGCGCGTCCGATGGCGTTAGCCTCCTCTCGGCCCGACCGCCGGCGTCTGCTCGCATGCGTGTTCCCTGGACGCGGAGTGTGTGCGACTGCTCGTAACCCCGTATGAGTCCCCCCCCACCACCACCACCACCTTTCCCCCAGCAGCCGAGTCTCAACAGACAACCAGTGCTGTTTCTGCAGGGTGATCACCCGGGGAGGAGGGAGCGCCAACAGCCCTCTGCGGTCCGACAACAGAACAAAGAGCTTGTTGTTGTTGTTTCCACTTCACGCGGTGATGCTCGAGCGGTGATACTGGCTGGGCCATCTGAGTAAAAGCAGCGAACCGATCCCGGCTTTCGGTCACTGTGAAGGAATGCAACACAAAATGTCCAAAACAATCATTTTTTTCTTCACCAAATCGAATCCCCGGCAACCTTTGACTGCTGACATCTTGATTTGACTTTTGGCCTTTTTAATACTTGCGAAGATAGACTTCATATTAATCAAAAGATCTGCACAGAAAGCCAAAACGACACAGCTCCCCAAAAAAGTCAGGTCAAAATGTCTTAGATGGAAAGTTAAAGAGCACTTAAACTACTTTTTTTTTTTCTCTCTCTCTCTCCTGCAAAAAAATGAACTCCGAGCTTTAAGGTTTGTTCTTTTATCCCTGGATTACATTTAAGCCTCTGTGTGTTTTATAGATTATGTTTAAAAAGAGAAAGAGGACTGGCTGTAATGTGTTTGAGAGTCGCACTGGGCTTTTTTCAGCCAGAGAGACCAGGCCGGGTTTAAGCCCGCCTCCCTCTATTTGGCTGTTTGTGTTGTCCGCGATAGCATCGCACTGCAGACTCGGGTTAACCTTTGTTTTAGCGCAAGGTTAATAAGCAGGCTCGGGCTTTCCTTTTATCTCCAACACTTTCCATTCAAGAATATCTTGTTCGGATCCAAAGGGGACATGAGCGGAAGATCTTTCCTGTGATAAGAACTTTGATTCTTTTCCTCCATAAGAAAAACTTCTCCCATTCGGATTGATTCTAAGAGCATCACCAGCTGTCCGTCACCACATCACACCGGCTGAGGCCAGGGTCTTCGTACTCGCGCTGCAGTCAGACACCGTGAGATTCATCCCCCCCTCCCCTCCCCTCCCCTCCCCACAACTTCCTCCATCCCCCCTGTCCAGGGGGATTACTAATCTCCTCCGGTGACTTCTGGTTTTGCACTGTGGTCTGTCCTGGACAACTTGAACCACCCCAGCGAACGCCGGCGCCACTGCACAGGCACCGCAGCTCGATACCGAAGCCCCTCTCAGCTTGCCGCTCGCTTCCCCGCGCGGGAGGGTCAAGGCCGCCCACCCCCACCGGTAAAGGAATCTCACTTAGGGCTGCTCGCGTCAGCCGGATGGCTTCCTTCCGGTCACTGCCCGAAGCCCGCGCGACCGCGCAGGTAAATAGGGGCCAAGCGGTTCAATCGGAGAGCTCTTTTACTTTCTTGGCCTCCGGAGTGGAGGCGACTATTTCCTATTCCTTCTTCATCACTTCCTCGCGACTGCCCCCCCCGCCCCCCCCCCCCCGTGCCACCCCTCAGCTCCACGCCCCGCACGCCTGGAGTCACACGTTGTCGCCGCGTCGTCGTCCGCAAATAGCGCGAGGGCCGCGCGTCGGCAAGCCGAATTCGCAAATACGTCTGATCTCATTAGCGCCCGAATGCTCTGATGATTACTCACATTACAGTTGCGAGTGAAATTCATCTGAAGCGTTCTTTTTTTTTTTTTCTTGTCTGCTCAGAAAACAGTGGCCTTTGAGATGAAGAGAAGCCTTTGATTCGAAATGTTGTGGTTCAAACAGCATGCAGTATGTTTTTATTTTTTTATTTTTTTCGAAATGAACGCGCAACACTTTGGAACGAATGGGATTGTATTAGTCATGCTGGTAGAAGACGCTATTTTGCCTCGACTTCATGCTTTCAAGCGGACCCCGCAGCTCCCTGGTGACAATATCAAACAGCCGCCGAGATGTATTCACACATGGCGCCCGCTATTGATCTCCAGGCGCTGCTATACGGCGCAACAGAGGATGGCGGCTGAATGATGAGACAATGGGGCGCGATGATGGAGATCAGCGCTCTCCCAGCGAGCGTTGCAGAGGTTACGCATTTACATTACAATGTTTGGCCTCCGCTGGCGACTTTGCGCGGGAACGTAAATAAGCCTTCGTTCTTTTTTTCTTTTTTTTTTTCCCTTCCGCATCCGTCTCTCTTTCAAGCGGTTTGTCGAGATCAGCACTCCATTCCTCCGCGATATTATTTAAGTCGAATGGATTTTCTTGGGGACGCGCTGAAAGCGTTTTGTCACATTGCGTCAGCGATTCGACGGAGTCGGCGAGCGCTCGTTTTCGGCACAGGGAGGGCGCTCGTTTTTCTTCGGCAGCTGCTCGTAGGGCGAGGGAACTTCCAAAGTCGGGATTTGGTTTCGAAGGCAAAGAGATTTTCCGTGATGGCAGCGAGAGGCGTGATGAGCGGCTATTCTCCGCTCACATGGTGCCAAGTGCACGAGCGCCGTACCGAGACCTCTAGTGGCTGGAGTAGGTTTTACAGGAGAGAACAAAGGGGATGTCTGGGGTCAAAGAGGATTTGACCACTTTGCTTCACGAGATTATTGAACGAAAGACGCTCCAGAGTTGACCCAGGACATGCCGGATGGGTGATATCCCGAATTTTGCTCAAGGTGTGACCGGAGGGGCTGGAAGAAGTTATGGGAGGAGTCTCCATGTTGCCGCCACGACCCCATGTGGACGGAGGGGAAAGTCGTCGTCGTCTAATGCGAGTTTGACTAAATTCTGATCTACAAACACCAAACACACTGAATGTGTTTCTGTTGGGGGTCACCATGTTTTTTTGGTATTCCTGGAAGAAGTTTTCCCTCTGGCTGAACCAAAGACAGAAGTGCCAAAAAAAAATATATAAAGCACAACCCCTCCTTAAGTTCCACTGTCGGGTTTTGATAACTCGAGAAATCCCCGGTCCCATGAAAGCGGTTTCAGCACATTTTTCACTGATGATATTTTTGGAACTCAAATAATGGGATCATCAGAAATGAAAGTCTCCAGATGATTTCATCATATTTGTATTGAACGGAGCACATTGCGCTGTGTAATTCCTTCCCCTCCACCGGGAGCCCAGAAGCCGGCAATTTCCGAGCCGTGTTTACCGGGAGGAAAATGCAACCTGACAGATATTTTACACTCTTTGAGGAGATCAAAGATCGAAGCAGGCGACGACTAACAGACAACAACGCTGCTGTCTGCTCTGTTTTCCACCTGCTATCCGTGCCATGTTCCGTATACGCATGATTTCTGTCCCAGATCATTTCTGTTCTGCTTTTTTTTTCCCCCTTCCGCTCTTTGTTCTCATTTTCGTCGCTTGTCTTGAAGTTCTTCCTCCTGTTTTACCTCCCACTTCCTATTCCACTGCTCCTCTCCCCCTCACACACATGCACACACACACACACACACACACACACACACACACACACACACACACACACACACACACACGCCTGTCTGTAGAACATTACATAACATTAAGTACCTGGTTACCTTTTATCATAACTAAGCAGTTTGCGCTTACATCTCCTTATTCAAAACCTTGGTGCTAAACCTGCAGTTTGACCTGGTACAGGTTCCAAACACACAGACCCCCACCTTGCCACTGACCTGGGGTCTTCATGCTGTGAACTGTGCAACGCAGTTCACTTCAAATCATGTCTTTTTACTTCAAGGACTTGAATGACAACCGGCAAGGAGAACGGGCTGTTGGATACATCGTATATGAGGCCCGCACTTGTGACGTTGACGATGAATCGAGCCCCCCACCACCGCCAGCATCAGTACCCCCCTTCTCTTTATTCCACCCTTGCCTCTCAACAGATTCAGGCTGAACTCGGACTCACCTCAAAACTCTCGTTTTCATCCGACTTTTTTTCCCCCAAAAGTACATCAATAACGTGTGGGCACGGATCCCCAAAACAGTGCATTAAACGCACGCACACACAGACACACACACACACACACACAGCCACGCTCACTCTCTCTCTCTCTCTCTCTCTCTCTCTCTCTCTCTCTCTCTCTCTCTCTCTCTCTCTCTCTCTCTCTATTTGGCTTGTCTGCTTCAGCCCCACCCATGAGACATGACAGCACCTGTGATCAGAGGTCTGCCTGGCTATTGCACAAACAGATGTAGTGTCAGCATGAGAGTCTGCCACTGTGTGGGTATGAGTGTGTAATGTGTGTGTGTGTGTGTGCGTACTATGCATATTCATGGCTTGTGATCAGGATGTGTAAGGAGCGACCCGTTTCAGCATTTTCAGCCAGTTGTTTCCGACTCCGACGCTCCCTTTTGCTCTTTTCCATTCAAATGAGTAAGGACAGCAGTTTCTCTCCATTGTTGCGCGCGAAATGTGTGTGAGGGGCCACTGGCACGACTCTGCTGGTAGCGCCAGTGCCCCCGTGCAGGTGCGTAATATCGGGGGCAGCGGCCCCTGATGGACCCCCCGTCGCTCGGGTTGCGACCGGGAGTGTTTTCCCTGCCAAAAAACGCCGCGGCGCCTGTGATGTGGATTCAAAAAGGAAGGGGCGGGGGAGAGGGGGGGGGCAGCTTGGCTGCGTGCAGTCCCCCGACAGGCCCGCGTGGCAGTGAGAAGAAAGCCGGCGCCTGCCTGAAAACACAGCACAGCGCGCTTTTATTAACATGGCTCGGGAACAAAAAGAACAAAATAACTCCCAAAAAAAAAAAAAAAAACCCAAACGGTTGCCCTCCTTCATCGCTGCCATCACGAAGATTAGCATAAGAAAGTGATCGTTTGTGTTGTTTTTATTGGCTTGTTTTGTGTTAACTCCGAGTGTTTTTTTCCCCGCCTCCTCTCGCGCTATCTGTGTGGTCTAATTGGCTCGAACCAGGCGCGCGGGGTTTAGTTTGGTGTGTAGCGCATCACGAAGAAAAAAAAAAAGAAAGATAGAAAGCGATGCGCAAAAATGATTTCCCCCCACCACCACCACCACCACCACCACCACCAAACAGCCGGCGGTGAGATCCTGAGAAAGCAGCGAGAAAGGAAATTGTTACCCTCCCGTAATGATTATGTTTCAAGGTGGGCTTTGTCCTCCCCTTCTCCCTTCTCTCATCTTCTGGAAGAGAGCTCCGGGCTCTCTCCCCTTTTATGATGGTTACATTACGCTACATGAAAAGGTTACCCAAATGTTATTACCCATAAGGAAACCTCGAGCGCGGCGGATGATTTCGGGTTGGCGTCGGAGACGAACTCGCGAGAGGTGACATTAAAAACTACAAGGAGTTTGCGTTTGATGTCGTCTGCGTGGAGAGAGAGAGAGAGAGAGAGAGAGAGAGAGAGAGAGAGATGCCATCGTCGGTTCGAGCGATTCAAGTTGGCGGAGTGAAAGTTAGTGCTCGTGTGTCTGTGGGAGGAGGAGGAGGGGGGATGAAGGGTGGGTGGAGGGGGTGGTGCTGCTTGATAGCTGGGTGTTGCTGACAATTGTGTGCAGCAGAGTGCTGTGCAGCTGATAAAGTAGCCCAGTTAATCAGGTAAATAGGCCTGTAATGAAGTGTGTTTGTCTGACGGTGTGCCAGCCCAGCGCTGAGGCCGTCCCGCCGAGACTCTCCACTTTCTGTCTCTCTCGCTGCCCCTCCCCCCCCCCCGCCAACACACACACACACTCACGAACGCACACACTCCGAACGCACACACTCACACCAATCCACTGGAGACAGATTGGATTGTGTCTAATGCATATTGCATTTTTCCCTGACAAGATGCCACCGCCCACGTACAGTAAGTGCCTGTGTTTTCCCCTCCGCCGTCAGTGGAAGAGGAGCGGCGATGGCTCGGGGCCCCCGAGCTGATGGCTGGAAGCGCGTCCGCCACTGACCGAGCCAATGGCATCACTTATCGCGGTGCCCGGCTCCCTCCTTCTCGGCGCCGTCTGCGGCCGAGTGCGCGCGGATCTTGCGCCGACCGCCGTAAAGTTTCTCGCTTTGCGTCGTCTTCTCGTTGACCTACGACTCCGCGGCTCTGCTGCTGCTGCATTCAAGCTGCTTTTTTTTTCTCACAGCCCGTGAACTAAGAGTTTTGTTTTTTTTTTTTTTCTTTCGGAAACTGCAGGATGAAGGTAATAAAAAAAAGAGATGCCCTTTTAGGTCTGGGTCCTGGGGGGGGAAACTTGGGGCAGCTTGGAGGAATTTTTTTTTACCATTCTGCATATTTGAAAGTTCGCCAGGACCCAAAACACATTGCTAACTTTTTATTAAGACCAGACTTTTGGATGATTTACGCACTGATTCCCGCTACGACCACACAAAACGCGCCAGTAAACTGGCTGAAGTCGAACCCAGTCAGACCCCAGGCGACACCTCCTTTCGAGACGTGTTGCACCTGTACTTGCTGTATGCTAAAGCGCAACATTAACCCCACTCATGTGGCGCATATGATTCCAACCACTCAAAATTTAAAACATGCTCAGGACACTTTTGCGCCACGGATCCTTGAAACTCTTTTTATCCGACGTCTCGTTGATGGGAACAAACGACCGACCATAAAAGCTTCAGGTCGAGCTCTCCCGTGTTCCTATTCATCCCCCCTCCCCCTCCCTCTTTTTTTCCCCCCTTTTTTTTTTATCACATGCCATTACATCACTGCATGAACCTACACACGCCTTAATCACATCAATCACAGCGGCTCTCACAAGGACGGAGACGCCAGAACACACACGCTGCGCAATTACCTGCTCACTCCGCTCGCCGCTCGTTGGCGGTGGCAGTGAAATAATGGGCTGCCACATGACTTTTACAGTTTAATCACAGGTAGTAATTGCAGAACAGAGACCGGGTGACATTGATGTCCGCCGCCTTTTTCTCAGCGAAACCGTGCTATCTGGTGACGGCGTCCGTTAAGCGCTTTCTTTCATGAGCGGTTCGAGGAGTGAAACCCGTCGCGTTCAATTTCGCCGAAGTTTGAGAGTTCGAAAAAACATCTTTCGAGCTGAAACACTCGTCGGATCCTAAAGTATTGCTTTAAGCTGATTCCTGATGGGGGGCGGCTGTCGCTCGGATGTCGGAGAGGGTTGTCGTCCAATCGAAAGGTCGATTTCAGTGGCCCGCCCATCCTCCACCTTACGACCTTGACCGAGACGTTGCGCTCCGAGCAGCTTCCAGTGAAGGTTGAGCGCTGGACTCTGTCGCCATTGGTGTGTGTGTGTGTGTGTGTGTGTGTTAATATGAATCCGAGAAACGACGACGGAGCTCCTTTACCAACTCATCGTCTCTTTCCCGTCTGAATCTGACTCTCCGTTTCCATCCCACAGATGCTTGGAAAGTGTAGGAGCGTTCCGGGAA
>JASSRZ010000020.1:11506164-11519780 GCA_032164315.1 Malacoctenus gilli
CCCCCCCCCCCCCCCCCCCCCCCCCCGGCGCCCCAAAGACTCCCATGGTCGGCCGTGAAACCGTGGCAACGCCGGACGCGGTCCGTGCTTGCCTTTACCTGGTGGTTGGAGGTGGCAAAGAGGACCACCAGCAGGAGCCTGGTCCTTCGGCACCAGGTTGGCATAATGCTGATCACATGGGGGGGGGTCTTCGAGCTTGTCCCCTCTTTCACTCCTCTCCCTCGGACCCTCGGACCCTCCCTCCCATCCTCGCTCTCAGCTCCGAAAGATCCGATCTCGTCCTCCGGAAATCGAGGGGGACTCCCCGGCGGCGACGTCCCCGAAGGGTCGATCGACCCGGTCGTCTTCACCCCGGACCCCGTTCGATCGCCGGCAAGTCCCCGGAAGTTCCCAAACGTCGGCGTTTTGTCTTCCTCCCCCCCCGAGAGGCCGACGAGGCGAACGGGACGACGCCTGACCTCGCCGCGAGAGACAGTGAGCACGTCCTCGACCGTCCCCGAAGACCTCTCCCTGAGGATGCAGCGAAGGGGTGGGGGGGGGTAGGCGGTGGATGATTGAGTTGAACACATTACAGACAGTTACGACGAGGGGCATCCATCTGTTTTGGTGCCAGGCGGGTAACCTTGAGGCTGTCAGAGCGTTCCCAGCACCCCCTACCCCCCGCCCCCCCTCGCAGGCTGCGAGCCCGGCCGCAGACACATCCATCAACACGTGTTCCCAGACACATTTCAGGAGCGCCGGCAACACATACAAATCACCCAATCAATACCTCCAGCGCCTGGCCTGAAACGCGGGGTCCTGGGCAGGAACATGTCTTGAGTAAGTGCAGCTGACGCACGTGTGGGTTTCTTTCTTTTCTGTGCACGTTCGTGCCGACTTTATCAGGAGAGATGCAGCAAATGTGTTAAAGTAACGACGCGTCGAGCGAGTTAAGATATTTACTGATAATGGATCCATTCGGCTTTTAACATTAAGGGCGTTTTAATGTGGGAAACGTAGGCTCACATTGGATTCCATATTCTGCAGGGTTCCAGCAACTGTTGGTATAAAAGTTTAATTCCCTCGCTGTGCAGACTCGTGTCTGTATGTGTGTGCGTGCGCGCGCGTCCCCTTTCGACACTTTTGGCAGGCGCTGTTCTCGCTGCGTTTGGGTGTCGTTGAGCGCAGGCCCCACCGTGAGCGCCGTCCCGCCCGTCCTCTCGTCGCAGCAAATTGCGGCTTCTGGGTTTTTTACGCGCGCGGCCGACGCGGCCGCACTTCACGTCTGTTTACCTGCCCCCCCCCCCCCCGAACAATAGGCGGGGGGATCAATAGGCGGCTCCTCATCAGTTTCCCTCCGCGGCGGCTCTCAGCTGTGCACTTGGGCGGCGTGGCGGATGGTTTTGAAAGGCCACACAAATGCGAGTAATTTGTCATTGGCAGACCGAATTCCCCACTCTGCACTCGATTGCACCGGCGGATACATACAATGACGCCCCCCCCCCCCCCCAAACACACACGCACGCACAACCGCCCCCCAAAACCTTCACAACGCCAATTTAGATGCACATGGATCAAAAAAAAGTATAGAGAGTTGGTCTCATTCTATCCCTCCATTGTTCCTGTTGCCCCCCCCTCCCCCTCTCCCCCTCCCCCCACTCCCCCGCTCCATCTCTCAGCACTGAGGCTGATACAGTAGGTAGTCATCGCTGGCAGGGGAGCTGCGCCACTCAAAGAATGGAGCCCTGCTCTCCACAGCACTCACAGGGTGGTACTTCATCAGAAACAAGGAGCGGATCCGTCAGCGCGTTTGTGTGCCTGTCCCCCCCCCATCCCCGCCGCCCGTCTGACTGGATCCAAACGAGCTGCTGACTCAGATGAGCCTGACGCCAACCGGCACGTCTGCCTGCTGACGGACACTGTGAAAAAAAAAACTCCATTTTTTTTCGCATAAAATCAAAATGAATCGCGTGGAGCACGTTTCGCAGACCAACAATTATCCACACTCGCTGTTCGACATTTTTTTTTTTTTAATTGCAACAACACGAAGTTTTGCTGGTTCGAGTCCAGAAATGGTGGGGGAAAAAAAATCACTTTGGTGAAGTTTGGTTTGTGGGAGAAGCCGCGAGAGGCTGGTGGAAGTGGAGCTTGTTTGGTGGATGATGAAAAGCAGCTTGATGGTGATTTCCAAATCGGGGTCCAGGACCCCTTTTACGGAGGGTGGGGGGGGGGGGTAGACAGGCTTTGCCGGCGATGATGTTGCCAAAATTCGACTCGCATGTTTCAAACAGAATTTAAAAAAAGAAAAAAACACACTTTTTAAAAAAAATAATCTTGCTCACACTGGAAAAAAAAATTACCCATTGGTTTAATTTCAATATCAATTTGGCTTCACCTTATTTATGGTGTTGCCAAATCAGACTGAAGATGGGGGTCTGTGCACAGTCTGAGGGAATATTTTGGGGAGGGAGTTCCAGGGAAAGACGGCGGGGACCCACAGAGAGGCTGCCTTGGTGATCGCAAACTCGCTAGGAGACGTTTTCCTGTGGCAAGTTCTGTAAAAGCAATTTTTATTTTCTTTTTTAAGTGACTTTCATTGAACTTGACGGGGAGTGCGATTGAAATGAGCTTGAACCAGTGTCCATCAGGCCTTTATGACCACGTCGGACCGTCGGAAGCGATGGGAACCTTTGACGCCAAAACGCTGACCAACGCAGGTCCTCTCCTGTCCCTGTGGTCCGTTTCCACCACGCGGACGCCACCGCCTTCTCCTGTCGGTCGCTGATTGAAAAGGCTGTCAGAAAAAGCGGCTGGGTGGTTCGAGAGGAGGGGAGATATGATGAAATTGCGCTGATTGCTGCACAAGCGTTCGTTTTCAACATGAAAGCGTCCCCGGCAGAGACGTACCGTGCCGCTCGCGACCTGTGGCTCGCCGAGCAATGCGTCTCCCGGCCTCTGTGCCGGCG
The DNA here is from genome assembly GCA_032164315.1 of Malacoctenus gilli. NCBI lineage: Eukaryota > Metazoa > Chordata > Actinopteri > Blenniiformes > Labrisomidae > Malacoctenus > Malacoctenus gilli. Next base: position 11,509,110 of record JASSRZ010000020.1, read on the forward strand.
ATGACAGGACTGTGGGTCATCCAGCTGGTGATGCACTGTCTCCAGGCTTCAGTGTTGCAAACTACCTCATACATCATCGCAGAGAGAGAGAGAGAGAGAGAGAGAGTGTTTCAAAGACCCGTTATCACCCCCCATATGTCTTTCTTTGGAGTAACATGTTTGGTCAGGAGTGGCAGGGTTGTGATTTTGAGGTGGGGGCGGCGGGGCGGGGGGGCATGAGAATACCATGCTCCACTGGCGTGAGTCCTCCGCTGACTCCGACAGACTCCCCGCGTTTTCCCTCGTTTGCGTGCCGAAAGCGAGCGTGTCGCTGAATTTTGACGGACGTGTTCCGGCGAGTAATGGCGTTCGGGCTGGCCGTCAGGGGCCCACGCCGCGGAGCGACGGGCTTCCATTAGCATGATCGCAGCCCTTTCAGCGGCCACCCCCGCCACGCCGTGCACTTTGGTCCCCCTTTCAAGATAAAGTCCAGCGTGGCAATTAGACCACGGAGGAGGTTTCAGGGAGCGGGCGAGTCATTCTCAGGGTTCAATTGCCATCAGCAGGTCAGGCGTTATTGGCGGCGTCCCCCCGCCCCCCCCTCACCCCCCTTAAAGCAAAGGAAAATTGCACTCGCCGCTGTCCTGCAGCCATTAATTTCAGCCATCAACGTTCTCTCCGCTGAGCCGACCAGCGCTGCGTCTGAAGGGCAAACGCCCTCGCGGGGAGAGCGCACCGATCCTCCCCGCCCTCGCCGCGCGGACCCATCGCGCCAAAGTGACGGGTTTCACCGGGCGACGGCACTTCAGACGCAATTAACCCCGACACCCCCGTCAAAACCACGAAGCTCATCCCGCCGAGTGGCGAGGCGTCGAGCACTTTAGAGTTCCCCGTACAACGCCTCGTCGCCTGTAACCCACAAAGAAGGACTGCTGTGATTCGTTCCTTAAAGAATACGGCAAGAGGAGCGTCAGGACTGGAGCGCGAGAGGTTAATTCTCTGAGCATCCTTTCAGTGACGGATAAAAATCTGTCGTGTCGCTCAAGGAAACGATGGTCGGAAAGCGACGCATCGAAACCATCGCCACCGAGCGTTTAAGACAGTGAAGGGAGTCAACAAATGGCTTCCTGAATTGTGTTTTTTTTTTTATTGAACGCAACTTTAGGAGCCTCATCCTGAGCAGCTCTTATCCGAGCTATGTTCGAGATCACCCAACGCAGATAGCTTTAGTGTGCTCGCGCTCCAACCCGCTCTTTGCTACGTGCCGACAGAGTGCGACCTTCTGGTGCTTATTCGGGTATTTGTTTCGTCTCGGTGTCTCGAGCACATGCTCGCTCCCGCGAAAAGGCGACGATGACGTCCAAACACTTTATTTGAACCACGTTTAAGCAGACACACACACACACACACACACACACACGCGCAATATTCACCTCCTCATACATTATCAACCTCTCAATCACATTTGCTCCCTTCCGCTCTCTCTGCCGTCTCGTTTTCGCCACTTTACGCCACACTTGCTTTTTTTTTCTTTTTCTTTTTTCCTCCCTGGGCTTCACAGCGCCGCGTCTGCAATTATTGTGTCAGCAGCTTCCCAGTTCATCACTTAGCCCCCCACAGATGGCGCACCCCAGACTTTCACAGCGGATTGTACTAACTTGCTTTTCGGAGTTCCCAGCCGGAGCCTCGGGACTTCCAACCTGCCACTATAGGAGCCGTCACGGCGGCGGCGGCATTGATCATCCTACAGCTGTCTGAACCGCGGTTTTAAAAAAGAAAACGCCGCGTGTCTCGTGATTGAACGCGCTCCCCAGAATGACGCTGTGTAATTATAGTCACATTACACGTCATCCATCCACGCTTCATATCCTTGAGTTTCACTCCGAGTTGTTCACTTGCTGCACGTGCATTCAAGTCGGCTTTTCCTTTAAAAAAGCACAAAATTTGACAGGTTTTTCTGCTTTCTTCTACATTTTAATGCTCTTTTCACCCAAGTGGCTCATCTTTGGCCTACTTGAAGCAACACGACATTAAAAAAGTAAAAGAAAGCCAACTCTCTAAAGGTCATCATTTATATTTATGACACGGTGGCCTGGATGAATCTGGAGCTCTGATCTGCTCAATGATGTTTGATTAATTACACATAACGAAGCTGTGACACATATTAGAAGGGGCGGAGCCTCTTTTCGTGTGCGTTGACAAATTGTGCCAAATTAGACAGGATGATAAAGTGATTAGCGCTGTTGCATCACATAGAAAGCACACAGGCTGGATTTCACCTCCCAGTGTGGCGTTTTCATGTTGTCCCACAGCGCCCGTGTGAGTTTCCGCCTCCCTCCTCCGCGAGCAAAACATCGCTGTCATGACTTTTGCCATCCAGCTTCCTGCTTTGCTTCCTTCTTTTTTTTTTTTTTTTCAGTTTCACTTCTCCGCTGGCACATATAAAGTTGTAAATGTTGCGCCGACCGCGCAAAGAGACAAGCCGAACGGAGATATACGCCCCATCTTTGGCCGCTCATCGCGCCTCGGACAGCTAAACGAGGCAAACCGTGGGATCGTGCATGTGACAGCTGGGGGATACAAAATAAAGGCCCTGTTGCATTGTGGGTCCACTGACAGCACCCCCCCCCCCCCAAATGTAATTTATGAGCAACCTCTCACTTTGCTGCTCAAGAGTTGCTACACCTTTCCCAGCTTTTTTTCTTTTTCCTCCAGCTACCCCCTCCCGCCCCCCCACTCTCACACACACACACACAAAGTAGGACACCGATGCCATTTAGATTAGCATCCCATGTGACCGATGCTGACATGAATTTGCTGGGTGACAAGGGACCCAATTACAGCGGAGGGCCGATCGTCCACGGACCCACCGTTTCGAATCGTCTCCCAGGCGTCGCGCGGAGAGCAGGAAAAATGCATAATCGTGACGGCGTATGCGCGCACGCACGCACGCACGCGTGCGTGTGTGTGTGTGTGTGTGTGTGTGTGTGGGGGGGGGGTGTGCAGCGGTCTGCGACTGCGACTCGAACTGTGTCAGTGTCTGTTCACGTCTTTGTGGGAGAGGCCAGGATAAACACGGGGGTCACATACGTCACTGTAACTGTAACAGTAATGCAAAGTGACCGCTGTCAGTCTCGCCTGCGCTCATCGCAAGTTGAGAGTTGACTCACACACACACACACACACACACACGCACACAGGGGTCCACTCAGTTCCTCCACGTGGCCTTTAAGTATTCGGGTGTCATTAGGACTGTATGCGAAGGCATCACAAGGTGATGCAGGTATCCTAGCGGGTGTTATGCAGTTATTAAGCGTTACCCAGGCCCAGTCTTTCATCACATCGTCGCACATTTGTTGCACTGCGCTGCGCCCGTGTCACCCTCCATCGCGTCACGCCACGTGGCTGACTTTTGAATGAAAGATTAATTAAGGGTTTACTTTTTAAACTTCCGCACGGCCACCCCGCGCGGCTCCGCCGTGTCTTCCATGGCATATTTATAACGGCGCCGCCTCGTGCACCAAGAATGAGCTCAGCTCTCGGTTCAGTTTTTGAAATGTTAATCTCCGCCGCTAAAAAGCACGGCCTCCCCCCTATAATGAGCAATTTCCAAAGGTCAGGATGATGCAGTGTACAGTGAGCGCGCCATGCATCACGGCGACACCGCCACGCGGCCGCAGGGGCCCCCTCGGAGTCAATCACTTTGTGTAAAGCCCCCCCCCCTCGCTGCAAGTCTCTTAGGTATCTTAGCTAAATCTGGCTCGGCGCATTGATCGGCAAAACCCCGAAAAAAAAAGGCGGAGGGCGGATAAAGGCTCGCCACTTCCTGCGGCGACGCGATCGATCTTTGTCCGTGTCCCGGCCGGCGGGCCGACCCCGGACCTTCGCTCCCGGCGTGTCAGTCCGAGCGGACGTCCGTCGCGCGTCTCTGTTTCTGCGTGTCTTGCTTGTTGTTGCATGTTTTTCTTCTTCTTCTTCTCCTTGCGCCCGTGCGTGTCCACATTAGCAGCTGCGCCGTCTCGTTCTTTTTTTTTTTTTTTTTTATCTGGGGCTATTTTCAAACCTTGTTCCCTTCAACGTGCGCTCCCCTCCCCTGCCCCACTTCTCCAAATGCCTCTGCGGCATCCTGAACCCCTGGCTCGGCGAGTACCGCTCCTCCTCCTCCTCCTCCCCATCCCCCCCTCCCCCCCTTCCTCCGCGCCTCTTTAGCTTTGGCGAATCGAACCTCCGTTTCACTGAAAAACGTCCCCCACAATAAGAGCGTCTCTCGTCGGCCGGGTAATGCTTTTGAAAGGCTTTGCGTGCGTATCGGAGGCAGGGCTCGGGGAACACACGGGCTTGTCATATGGGCCGTCCTGGCATGAGACAGAACGGCTGAGAGTGCCAGAAAAATGCCCCCCCCTTCCCCCCCCGCACAGTTTCCTACGACTGTCGCTGCACACTGAGCGGCTCGGCCTCAGACGGACTGGCTGTTTGTTTTAGGTGGAAATTTCCGTTTAAAAAGAAGGAGAAGAAGCCGGGGAAGTGTAATATACTCCGGATTGGTTTTTATTTGGCCTGGCGAGTGGCTGACGGTGATGGCGGTGGTCTCCCTTTTTATTATTCACCATGTAGTGTGTGCTGAATGCGTATGTGTCAGTGAGACTGGCCCCGGGGCCTTTTGCCAGCCCATTACTCCCCTCGCTGTTGCCGCTCGTGTGCGCGCGCGAGTGGGCTGTGTACTCGGGCCTCACTGATTGTTTCTCCGTCGCAGGGACCCTCATTACTGCCCCCACACTGTCACAAGCATCTCCCTCCCTCCCTCCCAACCCCCACCCCCCCAACCCCCCCCTTTTTTTTCCCGGCTCCTTCTTCTTCTCCTCCTCCTCCTCCTCCCGCTGCGCGCTGCAGCGGGCTCCGAGCGCGCCCCGCGCTGTCGCTGACACGCGACGGGGAGGGGAGGGGAAGATTTGGAAAGCACATAAAGAGCAGACAAGACATCAAGGCGAAGGAAGAGCGAACACACACACACACACACACACACACACACACACACACACACACACACACTCGGGTAAGGTAGCGACATGCCAGTCGAGGCAGGGCTCCCGGCAGAGCCGGGACCCCGCCGCGTCGGCTGGCGGTCTTTTGGACGGAGACCGGGGTCCCGCCCCCCCCCGGGCTCGACCCCTTCGCCCGGCCGATCCCGCCACCCTACGCGGACACCTCCCTCGTGAGAGATACGCTGTACCCTGTACAAATGATGTATTGCGAGGGGCGGTGTGCGGCGGCGAGGGAGAGGAGGGAGGTCAGAGAGAGAGAGAGAGAGAGAGAGAGAGAGAGAGAGAGGGGGAGAGAGGGAGAGAGAGAAGGCATAATGAGTGTGTCAAAATTAGCCTGGCTCACCCGGAGAAAAACAGCAGTATGTGTTACTAATGATTTGTTCCAGTGAAGCCCAGTGAGAGGAGGAAAAACAGGAAAGGGCACGCGGGAGACGGAAAATAAAGAAGAGGAGCTTTTTCTCCCCCCCCCCCCCCCCCCCCCCCGCAGCACAAATTGGAAACGCGGCTCTTTTCCTTTGCCCCTGTTTTATTAGCGATCACAGTGACAGGCAGGCGCTCGGAAAAGGGCGCCTTTATTTGGAAAGGGAATCCACGCCAAGTGCATGAAGATTATTCAGCTTTTCGCCTGCCGACAAATTGCTGCAGGTGTAGTTCCGGACTGACAGGTTGGGGGGGGGGGTGTCTGATCATTATCACCCCCCCCCCTCCCGGCCTCTGTTCAACTCGGACAGGTTAGCGTGAGCGTAGCCCGAGCGGGGAACGTGAGACTAATGGCGATTAGACGATGGAGAAAAAAAAACTCTGTTATTGACGAGTCAGTTATCGTATTTGCTTGCCAGTAAATAGTGCCAGTAAATACAGCGACATCCAGTCAGGTTGAGTACAACCGTCGAAGTCACTCCACCACGTTAGACCACGCGCTTTTGTTTAGAAATTTCAGAATAAAATACAGTTAAAAATACAATTTTTGATGGCGGTTCTCTTAACTGCTGAGTTCTTGGCTTTGCTTCAAATTGACGTACAATATTGTGAAAAATATATGTTTGTTTTGTTAAAAAGTGCACCAGTCCCCCACAAACTGGCTCGACAACCCCTTCTCAATGATGATCTGAAGTTGGAGCCGCCGCTTCTCGCCCTGCTTCTCCTACGGCAACATCAATTATCGTACTTATCGTCTTCTGCCGAGTAACAGACAGAAATACACCGTCGAACCTGCTTTAAAGCTGTCGGACACATATTTATGAATAATAAATGGCGTGTGGAACGAGGCTCCGTCACACGTGCGCTCCCCACAGCGTACATATTTCAGACGAACCGCTCCTCCACCCCCCACCCCCAACCCTCCCGCTCTCCTCCGCCGCCGCGAAAAACCAGAGTGCCGGAGCGTCCCACTTTAAACGCGAGCTCTTAAACTTGTGACAGGATAATTATTTAATGACCTTGAGGGGGCGTGCGGGTGGGGGAGGGGAGGGGGGGTCCACTCATTGTACCTCCGGCTGGCTTTCCGCCGCCTTCGCGCGGCTGGTGTTGGTCTGTTTAACTTGGTTCAATTCTTCAGAGACGCAAAATGAAAGTGATTAGACGTCCCCAGAGAGGGTGGTTTTTCTTCTTCTTCTTCTCTCTCTCTCTCTTTTTTGCTCCGCTTTCATTCGCAAAGATACAAACCCTCCAGCTTTTCCTACCCCCCCACCCCACCCCACCCCACCCCTTGCTTTTTAATTTTTTTTTAAATACCCACTTCTCTCAGCAACCGCTTGCGCTCTTTAAATCAGAGAGGGAATAATTGATAAGAGGGGGTGGGGTTGAGGAGGGGGTTGCATGACTTTATTTTTCGGCGGCTAATCGCAGTTTTGTTCTCGTCGTGCAGTCGCCGATTATCACAAGTGGCTCGAGTCTCTTTTTTTTCCTCCTCTGTGATTTCACTTATTGCACGCACGCATAATTTGTTGTTACTTTCTGACAAGAACCAAAGTAGCGGGGGGAGAAAAAAAGGGGGTTCAAGGGTTCATTATGCCCCCCTCCTCATGCACACAAACTCACACACACACACACGCACACCTTTCTTCTCATGGCAGCAGATCAATGTTTTATCTCCTGTAAATGACGGGCCGCCCCGCTGTTACCAAAGTGATGCACGCTCGCGGTAATATCGCTTGTCAGAGTCGCATTGATTAGCGCCGTCGCGGGGATCTGAGGAGGACGGAGGATGATGGCTGCTATTAGCCGTGAGAGCGTTCATTAAATAATAACGGAGGGGGGGAAAAAAAGAGGGGGGGGGGGGAAATCAGAGGCGGGTCACGACGCTGTAATGAGGCTGATGTGGAACGGGGGAGGAGGAGGAGGAGGAGGAGGGGGGGGGCGGGTGCGCACCGCGGTCACGAGGGGCGGGCGCGAGGAACCCGGAGCGGCGTCGAAGATTCGACGGGTGACCTGGGCCACAGCGTTCTAGAGCCGTAAAAGGGAGCGTCATCAATTTCTTCTAATGAGTTCAGAGTGTGAGGAGAGCCGCCCCCCCTCCACACCACCACCACCACCCCCTTTAAATCATTTTTATAGTTTGCGTCTCTGATCTTTAAGCTTAAGTGGGCACAATAAAAACTGCAGACGGGTCCCGCGGCAGACCAGGTAAATCCTTTCTTTGTAGTCGCACTCGCTCCAGGAGTATTTTCCCCAACAATGCCGGCTCAGATTCTGCATTGAGTCACTTTTTCAGTGCAACATTTAAAGCTTGTGTGTGTGTGTGTGTGTGGGGGGGGGGGGATTGACACCACAATTACGCCCCAATAACCTCCCCATCGGAGGTGTTCTGGCCCTCTCCCTTGTAAACTAATGGGTTCCTCCTCCCTCTTTGCATTCGCGGCCTTCCGGTCATAAGTCAGCAATAAGCAGCTTGACTGGAAACCTCACAGATGTCTGTCACATTTCTGGTGACTTCCACGTGACAGCCTTCATACCGCCCCCTCCCCCCCTCCTCTATTTTTTTTCCCCCAAATCGCTGGAATTCGATTCCAACTGGGGCAAAGCGGCGCTAAAATTATATTGCGGCGCCGTAAGTCGCTCTGAATGAAATCAGCCGGTGAATAGCAGGAAAAGTGATGATTCTGTATCTCCACTGGCAGTGCTGCCATCTAAGCCCCCCCCCCCGCTAATCACAGAGGACATCCCAGGCGCTTGGAGTGTTCCAGCCATTCCTTAATCTCTCCCTTTTTTTTTCCGTGATCCTCTGCTTTCGAACGCGAAAGCCACCTGGCCGTCTCAAACGCGGGCCGAGGCTCCTGGAACAGACGGCGCCGAGCTTTCCTCGCCCGACTGCGATCTTTTCGTCGCGTCGACTCCTCTCCGCTTTTATTTTTTTTTCCTTCTTTTTTTCTCATTATTGGCTTTAGCTGTTCATTTTCTCGACGCCGTAAAAAAAACCGCGCCGCCTTTGTCCTCCCCGCTATCAATTGCGGCTTCAATTCGATTTTATTTACACCGCGCGGCACCAATAACCGCTGAGATTGTCTCATGATGCTCGGCGGAGCTCGGGGTCTGAATCCCCTCGGGCGATGGTGGCGCGGAAGAGCTCGCATCTAAACGGATGAGACCTTCTGCGGCCCCCCCCCCTCCCCCATACACACACACACACACACTGATGGGGAGGCGGGGGGGGCATATGCTTGGGGACAGAGGCGGGAGGAGAGGAGGCGGAGGAGCAGATGGATTCCTACACGCAGCAGGATAAGGCAGATTTGCATACATGCAGCGGACACACATGATACATACTGTACGAGATGGCACGATACACGCGAGATGGTGCGTGATATATACATGATATGTGGTGACACCCCTTCGCACAAGATTGGGAGGGGGGGTGGGGGAGGCGAGAGGAAAGGCAGCCTTCAAAGTGCCGGCTGAAGCCCGGTTTAAAGGGTTCCGTATATATTGCGCTCCCGAGGTTAGTGCTCGAAGGATGAGCAGCGCAGCGGAGCGGGAGGAAGCGCCAGCGATGACATCAGTTTTGTTTCACCGCGAATCGGGTGACACGCAGCATGTACGGGACCGTGGTACTGATGGTGCATAACGGTTTGGTGGGGAGTGGGGAAGATGTACGCGCGGCGCCGTGGGGGGGGGGGGGCGGGGACGGAAAACATCACTTGTCGCCTTTAAGGGCAGGGTGTTTAAGTCCAGGTGAAGCCAGCGTCGTGCATCCAGTGGCGGGGGTTCGCTCTCAGTGCGGCAACAACGCATGTGGGACAAAAGATTGCTGCCATCTACAGGACAACTTGCTCAAATTCAAGCAACGGCTGACGGACGGGAGATAGGCTAAGTCAGGGAACCTGCTGAAATAGCTGGATGAAGATAAATCTAATGGGTTATTTTCTTTCTCGGGGGGGGCGGGGGGGTTACACTCAGTGGGTGGGTCAAACCCAGACGTTTTGCTCAGAGGGTAACAGAAGCATTCCAGGCTCGGCGCTGATTTTATCTGCTTTTCTGTCGATAATAATTCTATGTCTAGTCCAGCTGTAAACATAGACTCTGACTATTTTTTTTGTATCTTTATCTCTATCTAGACACAAAAAGCCTCACGTATTCCAATAATGGTGATAAAAATGATGGTGGAGGAGTCTTTTCTCAAAGCTTCCGCTTTGTCATTTGACGGTTTGACCACAATAGTCAAACTCATCCATTCAACTGTGCTCCAAATGCGAGACTTGATGCTCCTCTTCATGTTCACGCTGCAGGTACGACGTTGTAACCTACAAAGCGAGCGCTTGTGTGTGTGTGTGTGTGTGTGTGTTTTGTGTGCAGGGCGACGGGGGCACCGAGGTGTGTATCGGAGGGCCGTTTTTTACGGCTGCGAGCCGTGGAGCTAATTAAATGGCGGCCGAGCTTGTATTCTTTCACTTTGTTGGTGCCGCGCTGACCTCCAGAGCTTACATCATGACGCTGACCTTCTGCTAACTGCCTCATTGTACATTTGGGGACATAATTCGTGGGACCCCCCTCCGCCCCCCTCCTCCTCCCCTCTTGAACAGAGTCAATATGCTCTTTTTCTGCTCCATTTCTGCTCCCCTCCTCTGTGAATCATCGGCGTCGTTATATAAATGACTTTAAAACACGTTGAGACACCATCAAGAGAAATTACGCACGAGCCCCGAGTCACGCCTCATTTAACCCGCTTGCTGATTTTGTTTGGGCTCAGCAGTGTGGCTCTCCCTCGGCTACTCCGCGTACCCCCCCCCCCACACACACACACACACACACAAACCTCCCGGGGGCGCGTTCGCCCACCACGTGGCGCCGTGCGCGCGTGCGTCGGTCGGTCGCGTCCAGGCGAGAGGAAATGTAAATCTCAGGCGTGCGAGGATTAAACGGTGAAGTGGGGGGGGGGGGCTGCTGCTGTGAATTACAGCTAAATTTCAGCACCCAAAGGTTAAGTCTATCTTATTGATTCAGAATAGCTCAATTTATATTAGCAAATACTCCTGACCTCTTTTTTTCCCCCCCACTGGAAGAGATTGTGATACGCAGCTTTGTTAAGCAAAGATGGGGGGGGGCAGCCCCCCCCCCCCTTTACAGAGATTTTCTGGTGAGAGGAATGAATCCAACGACACTGCGGCTCAGTGAAAGTTCAACTCGTGGTCAGATACAGAATCTATTATATATA
>JASSRZ010000020.1:11546644-11561534 GCA_032164315.1 Malacoctenus gilli
ACACACACACACACACACACACACACACACACACACACACACACACACACACACACACACACACACACACAGAAGGCTCTGCAGCTGAGCATCATCCTCCTCATCACATTGCGAAGTTAAGTGAACCGGAGCACGTTAGAAGTGCACATTTGTTTACCATCGTGTGTGTGTGTGTGTGTCTGTGTTTGTGTGGACGTTAGGTTGGGGCGGAGGCCAGTAGGTGATCGTCTATTGTTCCACAAATTAGCTGCCAGTCAACCTTCAGTTGGCCCGCGGGTGACGGGCAGGGGAGGGGGGGGGGAGGGTTGGCTGAGTGGCAGGTGCGAGCGATTGGAGAGCTCCGCCGGTGCTTTGCTCGCCACTTGTGTCAAACAAAAACAAGCAAAAAAAAAAAACGACGGTTTGGAACGACGGCGGAGGCGTGGAGGTGGCCTCTGAACGAGCACTCCAGCGCACAATGGCTCGCCCGCGTCGTCGCCCTCCCACAAGTGGAAGCTGAGCACGTGGATTCTCGGAGGGGGGGGGGGGGTGTTCGATCGGACCCCCCCTCCTTCGCGGCTTTCGCTTCGGCTTGTCGCAAAACGGAATCCGAGGCCGGCGCTCCGCGGGCGCAAGGGCGCCTTTTTTTTTTTTTTGGGTCGAACCCCGAGTTTGGTATGTACAAAGCCCACGCCGCCGCCGCCAGCGCTCGCATCGGCCCCGCGTACGCGATCCGTGCCTAAGTCTCTGCCCGGGCCGCGCGAGCGTATTACCGCTGTAATGGCTTCTCATTCCTTCGCCATCCCATACGCAATCATCTCTGTCTCTCACCCACTCAGCCATCACGTTTATCACACGCACACACGCACACACACACACACACACACACAAGCACCCCGGCACAAAAAAAAAATCCCCGGGCTCTTTCTCCCTCAACGAGGTATGATCCATATTTCATATATTGCCTGTGAATCGCTTGGCCAGAACTGTTTTGACAAAGCCCTGGAAGTGGCAGGGGGCAGATTGGCTGTGTGCCTGCCTCTTACTGTACCTGGAATACAAACCAGCCCCTCCGCAGAAAACTGTAAAAACGCCCCCCCCCCTCCCCCTCCTATACGGGGGTATTTTTAGTGTCGGTTTTTCAAGGTTGAAACGCTCTCTATTACTATTCTCCGTGATCTCGCGAGTCGTGCCGGTTTATCATCCCGCTGGCAAAACCGGCGCGTATTCATTGGAACCACTTTGCTGGAGTGCATTAAGATGGGGATTAAAATGTTGAGAAATGGCACAAAAAAAAAAAAGAAAAAAAAAGAAAGGCATCATCAGGCCCCGGTGAAATAGAGCAATCAAACTCCCATTCTGCTGTAAAGTGGCGCTAATTCCCAAACCCCCTCTCCTCCTCCTCTGTTTTACATCGAGTAACGAAGCGGCTGTGCAGCCAACGGGAAAAAAAGGGACTGCGCTCGGATTCGCGTGGCGTCGCTCGCGAGTTCGGGTCAAGGCGAGGAGGCGACTCGCGGCCGGCGTCGAGTCGGGCGCGAGTCAAGACCTCGCGCCGACCCGGCCGCCGGCTTCAGGTACGCGTCGGGGAAAAAAACGGCGCGCGTGAGAATGAATTTCTCACCCTGGGAAAAAAAAAAAAAAAAAGGTTGCTTCAAAAAGTGCGAACCAAGTCGAGGCAAAAATAGGAGACGAGCTCGCTGGTTGCCGTAGGTGATAATCACATGTCGCGGCGGCGCCAGAAGCACGAAAGTTCCTCTGTTCCTCTCACCGGAGTGAAGTCTTCTGTAAGTGACTTTGTTCTGTTTCGGGGGAACGCGCGTTCGTCCTGTTGTGGTGATTCCCGTGTTCGTGTTTCGACGCGGTAAGACATGGAGCTGAACGACGGCGCCGCGTCCCCTAAAAACCTCCACTCGGCGACATCTCGCCGCCACTTGTTTATCTCCATGACGACCGGATGTACGACGGTGCGGAGGTGCGACATCATGCGGTCCTCCCCAAGCGTCGTGTGGCTTTGGCCCAGCAAACGTTGTTGTTTTTTTTTTTTCTTTCTTGCGTCAACAGTCGTTGATCCAAAACTTCCTCGTGATAATTGGACAAACAGGTTTATTTTCCTTTTGTGAGATCTCACAGTGCAAGCTGGAACGAGAGCGAATGTAGTTTTTTTGTCCGCGTGTTCGTTTTGTGTTCCTCTCGCTTGCGACGGGAGATATTGTTCAGAATGGGCCAAATCAGCGAAGCCCCGCTGGGAACGTTTATCTGCTCTTTTGGAGGGGTGGGTGGGGGGGGTGGGAAAGATACGGCGAGTGGGGGGTCTTTCTTCTCACAAACACACACTCGATGCTGCGTTTGATAACTTTGACGCGCAAAAATGTAGATCGCCTCCTTTTCCCCGAGTAATTTATTCCTCCTTTTTTTTTAATTTTCTTTGCCTGGACAGAACAAATGGATTTCTATGTGGTGTTTTAGGTTGTTTTCTTCCCCGGAATAATATTTATCGGTGCTGAGTTTTTGCCCGTGGAGCCGATGGGGGCGCCTGCTTGCGTGTGCAAAATCCGGAGGTCCTAAAGCGGCGATTATGCGCGGTAACGCAAGAAAAGGAAAAAAAGAAAAGTGGCGATCACACCCCTATTCTGAGACTCTCGCCGCCTCCCCTGGATCCCTCTGATGGCACTCGGCGCTTGTTTGCCGCCGTGCCGGCAGATGTCATACGCGGTTGTTGCTCGTTTGGACCGCGCCTGCTTCGAAAACCAACGCGCCCTGTCCGCGCTGCCGCTGTCGCTCCCTGTTGGGAGATTCGCCTTCCTCCTTCTGCCCGTCCGGCGAGCGGCGCTTCCCCCCCCCCCGGAGCTGCCACGGATGCGGAGTCTTAATCACTGGTAGATGCTGCAATAGTGCCTCCCAGCAGGGAAGGGGGGGGGGGGCCGAGGAAGGAGGGAGGGAGAGAGGGAGGGAGGGAGGGGGGGGGGGTTGAATTCAGGTTACGGACTTGAACGATCTCTTTAACCAGGAGGCAGGAATCCAGTCCTAATCCCCGCCACCTCGTTTGACTTCGGCGCAGGCGGGCGCCGGAGCCCAGATGGCTCTCGGTGAGCTCTAACCAGGCGCCGCCGCGACATATTGCCGCCGCTTGTGGTCTTTGGTTGGAAGGGGGGGGTGTGTGCCGTTCATCTCGCTCTGCGCTCTCTCGTCGCGTTTCATTATTTCTCTACAAAAGACTACAGGTGCTGCCGTAAAAATGAGCTGCTCCTTCCCGCTCCGAAGGGTTGCCGCGGAAAAAGGAACTGCGGGCTGGAGTCTCGGCGGGTAATGACTGCGCCAGGCGCACGGCTCCTCGCCGGCTCGCCGCCGATCTTTATTTGGGAGGAACGAAAAAAAAAAAAAAAGGAGCGGCAGACATCTGTATTTTTTGGGATAATTGTCTCTTCTGTAGAAAGTGGGCCTCTCGGGGATGGCATTGTTCGCCGCGTGGCACCCAGGGGAGGGGGCGGGGGAAACGTGCCGCGCTGAGGGTCTTATCTTGATTCACGATTCCTTTGAAAACAAAAATAAATTCGCGCAGTCTAATCACTCCGCTTTAATAGATTTCCGACGGCATCTTCCGACACGATGCCACGCGGCGGCAAGTTTTTTTACTCGCCGTCCGGCGGGTCCGGTCGTGTCCTTTTTTTTCTTTGCCGCCCGTTCGGAGTTCCTTCCGCGTCTTCGCGTGGCTTCGTCCGGGGCTCCTTGGCCCGGGACCCGGCTCGCCGCGAGCTGCTGTCGTCCAGTTGAGGTTTCAGGCTTCATTCATAAGTTATACGGGGGGTGTGGGGGGTGGGGGGGGGGCTGCTGCATTTTTAATCCTTCAAACAAACAGCCACGTTTCAATTGCTGCTTGTCAGTTTTGATTTTATGATTCATACATTATTAAGTGTGTTGGGCTGCAGTGCAGTGCAACGGATGGATTACTGCACTTTAGCCATGGGCGGGGGATGACTCTACTGTATTTTCCGTGTGTGTGTGTCCGTGCATGTGTGTGCGTGTGTGTGTGTGTGTGTGTGTGTGTGTGTGTGTGTGTGTGTGTGTGTGTGTGTGTGTGTGGGAGGATGGAAGACGGCCGTTGGTCCGCACGTGTGCGCCTGTTTTCATGCCGCCCCGGATGGTTTTCAAGCGAGCCTGAGTCACGTCAGCGGCGCCGCGAGTCGGCCCAAAACACCGGCACACAGGAGTCGGAAAACATCCAATTCGTGTCGTGCGAGATGTGTTCTTTAATTTGTCAGCTTGATTAATTCATCTCCTGCCACCTGCTCTCGCGAGTGAACCGTTCGAAGCTGTCCCGACTGTATCCTCCATCTGACAAACGGCTCAGCATTCTGGCATGAATTAGTTACTCGGCGGCGGCGGCGGCGGCGGCAGCTCGACTCAGACTGACGTGGCTCCACTGTTCTGACGACTTTTTATTCTGGTCGACGGTTTCGACGAAGCACCGGGGACGTTTGCGGAGGGAGTTATCGGCCGTCACTTCCTGTTGTGCTCCGACTCCTGAAACGCGACAACTGACCGCACGATTGGCGATTGAACAGAAGCGGCTATTGAGGCCGGCGACCTTTCAGCTCCCTTTGCTTCGCGGCTGTCCCTTCTCTGGCTTTGTCCTCCTTTGTACCCGCTGCAGAAATGACTCATGTCATGTTGTGACACGAGTCTCGACGGAAGCGCGTTTTGTTTTGGGTGTTTGGGGGTTTGGTTTTTTTTCCACCAAAGGAATACAACCAACCCGGGAGCCCGCCTGTCGTCGGCGCCGCCCACCTTTGACTGAATGCCCCCCCCCCCCTCGACCTCCTGACGTTTTCCCCTTTGACGGCACATCACAACAAATATCACTGACTGCATCTTTTTCCGGTGTTACCGCCGATCTCTTGGCCCCCCTTGTGCCGCCACCTTCGAGCTAACATTTCAACACGGAAATGCAATGAAGCAGATCCATCACAATATAGAGACTGATTGATTTACTTCTTCTTTTTCTTCTTTTACCTCCTGCCTTCAAGGTATCTCGGGGTCTGTGTTGGCACACTATCGGCAGTTGGCAAACATGGGCTTGTTTGCTCACCTCCACAGCAATATACGGCGCTTTGGGTTTTTTTTTAGCTCGGAATTAAGTTCAGTCTTTGGTTTTTTGGTTTTATTTTCTCAGCCAACAACTGAGTGAAGGGTTGCACTTGGCTGCCCTTTGTTTGACTGTGTTCTATTAGCCTGCACCTTCTCTGTGCAGCTTTGTTTGGAGATGAGTGGACGGATTTCAACGCTTTGACCAAAGCAAGTCGGAGGCGACCGAGACTCCGGATTCGGTGTCCGCCGGGGAGCTAAAAAGTCACCGTGGAAAACCCCATATTACTGCGCGAAGCCACAGACCCAGACTGTAATTGCCTCCAACTCGTGACCCCCCCCCCCCCCCCGAACACCCTTCTCATATTGTTGTCAAG
This sequence comes from Malacoctenus gilli, assembly GCA_032164315.1. Classification (NCBI taxonomy): domain Eukaryota; kingdom Metazoa; phylum Chordata; class Actinopteri; order Blenniiformes; family Labrisomidae; genus Malacoctenus; species Malacoctenus gilli. The sequence continues at coordinate 11,552,086 of JASSRZ010000020.1, forward strand.
TCCTACTTGTTTCGTGGCTATTAAACCGTTTTCAATTATAGCGGCTTTAACCTTATCACTTGGGACACTTGATGAGCTGTTGTGTCGCGCCGCGTTCGGGGCCAAAAAGGTCAACTTTGCACATCCGCTATATTTCCCGGCAATTTGCTGTTAAAATGGTACCTCCAGGGGGGGTACTAATGACCGCGGTGAACTGCCTCCACAACCAGTACGATTCTTCCCCAGACTCCCTACGAACTGGTCGTCGAATGCGAGTCGCTTGTGAGTCGGGAACCAAACGGCACTCAGGGTGCGAAGACGTCGGAGCGGTTTTGGTGTAATTCCAATTCCAAGAGTGTCACGTTGGCCTTCGGGCAGCGTCCCGGTGGATCTATTTCACTCCAGACCATCAAAATCTGAGTGGCCCCCGTGAAAAACAAGTGTTTATCTCACGTTCATAGAGCGCGCCAGAGCTTGTGATTCCAACACTCGTATAAGTTTACTACGTGCCACGACGCGTGACGTGGGGTCACATAAAACTGGCAACGATGCCGCGTCTCACGGCGAGATGAAAAAGCCTGTTTTTTTCCGCTCGACTCCGGCACGGCGGCTGCAGCGACCCACGTCACCGTCCGTGATCCATGTCCTCACGGGACGAAACTAATGACGTTAACCAAAGAGACGAGCTGCTGCTTGAGTGTGGGAAAACAAACTAACACGAGGAGGAGATTGAGAATCTCGGCTTTGCTCTCGGGACGCCGCTCCACCGAAAAAAAAGGCCCGGCAAATTGATTCTGGTGTAACACCTGTTTCACAAGGATCTGCGGCTCATTCTCTGTTGCGTTTTCATCAGTTTAGAACCCATCGGTGGTCTCGAAATTACCCGTCGCATCACCAGACTGAAAGCCGCCTCGCGTTGGATTTCGCTGGAGCCACTCGCGGCTGTCTGGTGACACCGTGGAGTCTATTCTGTCCTTAATTTTTCCTGCCTTGCAGAGCTCCTGCTGTCAGGCTCGCCGTTGCATCCACCTCGACTTCTGCTTCTCGGGCTTTCATGCGGCACCTGTCAGACAGTTTCGAGTCAAGTCCGTGTCGAGTGAAGCAAGTGGAGCCTCCCGTCACCGCGTGGCAGTCGAGGGGGTAAACAGGTAGCGGCGCCGTGTGGTCGGGGCTGCAGCCCTCGGCGAGGGCGAGCGTTTTGGAGACGGCGAACGACGGCGTCGTTCGTTGGGCGTCCCGTCTTTTCTCCGCCTCTCCAGACGTTCGTCCGTGACGGCCAGACCCGGTGAACGCGGTACCTTCGGGGAGGGCTCCAACGAGCGTCGGAGCGGTCCCCATAAAGACTCACATTATGCTTCATAAACATTTGCTGTCTGGCTCGGAAAGTGATTAGAATTCAAGATGCAAATGTTCTGTTTGTTTCTATTTCCAGAGCTCATCTTACGTCCTTATTTGTTGTACAGGAACCGAATCGCGTGTTAGGATGAGCCGATTGTCCCCCCCGTTTATGACTGGCAGGCCGAGGTTAACACGGTTAAGAGGCGTTCTCGTCTCCGCCGCCGCCGCTCTCCTGTGACATTAAGATGTTTCGCGCTCCACTTGCCCGTGCAGGGCGGCCGGAGCCGACTCCATCCGTCACACTCAGACACCGCAGAGAGAGATCACAATGTAAAACACTAATTACCCCCGATCCTGACGAGCGCTCATTACTGAGTCAGCGGGAGCCTCCGCGCTCCCGAGTCCCTCATTGGCCCAGCCGAGTTCGGTGGCGTGCGGCGGCTTCACCGTCGCGGGGGGGTGGGGGGGGTGGGGGCGTGCAACGGCCCCGGCGGGCGGTGTGTGCAGGGGTGCGTGCGCCGTACAGGTGGCTCATTTGCTTGTGTGTACACATGCAAATGATGAAGTGGAAAAGCTGGCCGGTGAGCGGCGTGCGAGCGAGCGAGCGTTCCCGCCCGACCAACGGACGCCTGCGATCGGCGGCCCCCGTGGTTCAGCGGGACCAGATTGAGGATCACCCTCTCTTCCTCGCTCCGACTGCGCCATAAACACCTTAACGGCCTCCTCGAGGCTCCTCTCCAGCTTAGCGGCGCGGAGCGATCGCCGCTTCTGTTCCGTACGACGCGTCCTCGCGGGCGTCGGGAGGACATTCCGGCGCGTCTGTGACACATCTTATCACTCCCGAGCCTCTTTTATCCATAAACTTGCCATCCTGGCCGATGTTAGTGCTGGCTTCATTCCATATTGTCAGCATAATTTCAGGAGAGCCTCTCTGTGAGAATCTACCCCCCCCCCCCCCCCCCAAAGAAAAACAGAAGTATGATTCCCTTAGATGTCGCGCGGCCCGGTACCCGAGATTAAGGCCGGAGGGTGCGTTTTTTTTTCTTCCCCGACACGAATTTCCAGAAAAAAAAGCAAAGACGGAGGCTTCTCAGGCGGCCCGTGTGCGGAGGGGGGGGGGTGGGGGGTGGGGGGGTTGACTCCGGTTACTGGGTCACATCTGAGAAAGCCGAATCAGTGTCATTACATTCAGGAGCGTCTCCACCGGCGGTCTCTGGAGCGAGAACAAAGGAAGGCAAGGCTTCATTTGCATTTGCTCTCAAACTCGCGCCACTCTGGTTCTCAGCGAGGTGTAAGTGACAAGTTTCTCTTTAAAAAAAAACAGAAGCGAGAACTCTTCCCTCGGGCTGGAATATTCAAAATAAAGCAACACAAAACAAGCAAAATCTATCGGGAAATTTCTATAAAAAAACAAACAAAAAAAAAACAAAACACGTTGGCAGCTTTCATCAGCGCGGGAGATTGACACGAGGAGATAATTTGGATGAAATGTCAGAGATGACGTATCACTTTGTCGGCCTGTCAGCTTTCGTTACGCTCCCCTCGCGGAAGGACCCGACTCTCGGCACGAGAATGGCAGACAGCCCGCTCTGACAGACACGCAAGCAGGGCTGCGGCGCCGCGTCAGCTTCCTGCAGCGTCCTCCGAGTTCGACGTTTATTTATTTTTCAGAAAAGAAAAGGGACAAAAAAGAAAGTTTCCCGAATAAGACGGGAGAAGAATGAACCTCGGTTTAATTGCATGCAAATTCCAGTTTTCATCGTGATATATTTAGCCCCAGACGGTGCTCTCGTGGTGATATACAGTATTTAACAAAGGCTCAGGCTGCTCTGCACCACCAGTCCGCATTTTACTAATTATTTCACATGGAAAAGTACAACAAAGGCACCGTGGAGGGAAATGCAGCTCTGATAAGTGGAGAGGCTGCAAAAGTGATTAAAAAAATAGCAGAAAACTCTGCTGTAAACGTAATTTAATCCGCCGCTCATCCGTCCATCAAAAATGTAGATCTCGGATTCCAGTTTGATCCCAGAAAACACCCGTGCCGCACCAGTCACCACTCGGTCGTGCGTGAACAACTGGGGTGGAGGGGGGCGCAACGAATCGATGGAGGCCACCCGCAGGTTTGCGCCACCGATTACCTCGGCGGGAACGCCTTTTGGCCCGTGGCGAGGAAGAGATCAACGGCTCGCCACGCTGCCTGGGGGGGGGGGGGGGCGGAGATGTGTCGAGGGATACCGAGGATTTCTTATTCAGACTGAAAATTTAAGGAAAGAAAAACCAGTGGCGTCGCTGCCGCTCAGGGGCAAAAAACACGCGCGGGCTCCACTCGAGCGTCGCCACGTCGAGCCGCCGCGTCACCTGTCGCGTGTTTTCCGCACGACGACGGCAGCTCGCTGTTAATGAACTGACAACCGAGGCGCGTTTCTGTCGCAGTCCCGGAATTTGCCGGCGATATTTACACGGGAGCAGGAACGCGCCCGGATCCCCGCCGCCTCTCATTTGGATGGATGAACAGGCTCCAGACTCAAACTGTTATCTCCGCTCGCAACAATCACCGCCATAATTGTGGCACCAGGTGCCCGAGATAAGAACTCCTCCTCCCCTCCAACCCCCCCCCCATCCCCCCGGCGACGCGGGAAGAAATAATCGCGATCCGACAAAAGCGCGGCTAAGCAAACCCCGCGCGCCCGCGGCCTCCTTCGGCGGTGAGTCATGCGTTCGAGAAGTTTTCCTTCCCCCAGCTCGCCGGCCTGAGCCGTCATCACTTTGCGCGCGTGCCGCCGCCGCCGTCCACCCCCCCCCCCACCTCCACCCTCCACCACCACCACCACCACTCCAACGTCTCCCGACTCGATCCGGAAGGTCAACGGCGGAGCGCCGCGCAGCCCGCGTCAGCCTGAATTACGCTGGGAGAAGAAACATGATTAAACAGCAATTTGACTTTGGAGTGTTTATTCCTCCCAAGGCCCGCAGACACTCCCCCTCCGCCCCCCCCCCTCTTCATAAAGCAGCAGATTGACAGAACAGGGGCTGGGAGCCTTTATACTCTGTCTTTTCCATTTGAGAAGGGGGGGGGGGATTTTACTCCCTTTGAAATTCACTAAATCTGTTTGTGTGTGCATAATGCATGGATTCTTGCTCTTTTTTTCTCTTTGTTTTTTTTTTAAGAGTTCAGTTTCTTGAGCTTCAATAGGATTTTTTTTTTTCAGAACCATCAAAAACAGCTGGGTTTAGGAGGAGGAGGAGGAGGAGGTGTAGGAAGAGGTGGAGGAGGAGGAGGAGGAGGAGGAGGAGGGTGTGTGTTGTCGCGGGGGGAGAGTGAGACCACGTCTCCGCCCGACCCGGGGTGCAAAAACGTGACGAGCGGCGCGCGCACAGGTGGCCGCCGCCGTGGCCCTCCCCCTCCCTCGCTCCTCTGTCTTCTGTTTTTCTCCTCCGTGCGCGTCTCTCCCCTCACCCCCCCCCCTCTCCTCGCTCGTCCCCCCCCCCTCTTCCCTCCCACACATCTCCTCTCCCTGTGACTAAAGGCAGCCCACTCCTCTGCAGTGGCTGCCTGCCTCCCTGATTTGCTCGCTGCTCGGGGAGGATTTGCATAGGCTGGCCCACTTTGCCGCTTCTCCCCTCCTCCTTTCCCCTCCCTCTCTCCCTCCTTCCCTCCGTCCCATCATCTTCGCTTAGTTTCACCTGAGCCCTCTCCCATCTTTCCGCCTCTCTCTCTTTCTCTCTCGCTCGCTCTCCTCCGCTCGCCCCCACCCCTCCATCGCGTCTTCCCTCCCACCACTTTCTCATTTTCTCATCCTCTTTTTTCTTTCTCCCTGGCTTTTTCTCTTTCTTTATCTGTCTCGCAAATCTCTCTCTCTCTCTCTCTCCCTCTCCGTCTCTCTTTCTCTCGCGTGGAGTAATACAAAGAGCTATCAGTCTGGGTCTCCCCGGGTTAACAAGGCAGACCACCACACTTCTCCGGGGACACAAAGCACGAAAGAGGAAAAGAAGAGAAGCCTGAAGAGAGAAAAGGGGGGAAGAGAGAGGAGAGAGTCAGAGAAATCTCGGATTCCAAACTTAAGGGATGGGAGCGGAGAAGAAGTGGAGATCTTTGCCTTGCCGCCGCTGCCGCGCAGCGCAGCGCTGAGGAGATAGAGACAGAGAGCTGACAGTTTGTCCTCGCCGGGCGCGCTCGGAGCTCCTCGTCGCTCCGCCGTTGCCTCCCTCCCTCCCTCCCTCCCTCCCCTCCGTCCGTCCTCTCCCTCCTCCCCCGGTCTCGGAGCCGAGGCTGCGCCGTTATCTGTGGCTCGGCAGAGCAGAGCTGTGCAGAGCGGCGCGGCGCGGCAGGCAGAGCGAGCCAGCGAGCGAGCCAGCGAGCGAGCGGGGCAGGAGGCTGCGGCGCAGGTTCTTCTCTTCCTCCCCCCCCCCCTACCTCCACCTCCACCTCCTCCTCCTTTCCACCACCTCCTCCTCCTCCTCCTCTTGCTGCTCCCGTCACTCACTGTACACCCGCGGGTGAGGAAGGGCGCGCAGGGACACGTTCCAGGTGTCGCTCATCCCTCCCCCCATCCCTCTTCCTGCCCCCAACACCACCCTTCCGAAAGGTGCTGCCGGCGCGTGCACGACACGCGCGCACGCACACACGCAAGCGGGGGAACGCGTCCTGCGTGGTCATCAAAGGAGCAGCCGCGGGGGGGTTTGATCCTGCCGAGAGAGAGAGAGAAAGTAAAAGACATATTGGATTGTGGTTCAAAGAGCCCGCCGAGCAAACGAGGAGCAGCGGGATATCCGCCGCTCGCCGACCGGAGGAGTCCGAGAGACGGGCGCTGAGCCGCGCTTTGTTTGGAGCCCGCCGCTGGATCCTACGTTGACGGGGTGGGGGGGGAGCCCCGCGTCGCTTTCTTCCTGCGATGGAGTTTGCCGCCGTATCCTGGCCACGGGAAGGTCACTTTTTCTGAGGTCCTCGCGCGCCTCCGCGTTTCCACTCTCTTTCGAGTATCCGAGCGGCGGGAAGTGGGGGGCGGTGGGGCGGGCGTGCGCCATGCTCCCCAAGGGGAAGCCCCGGGAGGGCCGGCTCGTGTGGATGCTGCTCCTGGCGCTGGGCTGGACGGCGCCGGTCTCGGCTCGGGGCTCCTCGTCCTCGTCGTCGGACCTCCACCTCCTTTCCCCCACGTCCGGGGCCCCGCCGCCCCCCGCCCTGCCCCGGCCCGAGCGCCCGCACGGCCCTCAGGGGCCCAGGCACCACCAGCCACCTGTGTCCATATATCGCACCCCGGCCTCGCTACGAGCCGGCCACGGTGAGTCCCGTCGCTACTTTTTGCAACCCCCCCCCCCGCTCCCTCTCGCTCCATTTATCGTCACGAAGGCTCAAAGTGAACAAGTAGCCATCTCCAGCCACCTCTCAATCATCTTTTTCCCTCTCCATCACTCTCTGGCGTTACTTCCTCCCTCCCACTGCACCCCCCCCCCCCGCTTCCGTCTTTGTCCTTCGATGCTCTCCCTCTCGCTCTTCGTTCCACCACGGCACCTAACCGTAGTTGACAGCAGCTCCGCATCGACGGCGCTGTACGTCGCCGGCGAAATTATAGCTTTAATTGTCGGTGAAAGGCACTGACAGGCAAAAACACCCACGGTGACTCTATCAGCCGAGCCGCGCGCGGCGCCTCTGAATTACCATGATCCCACCTGGATTAACTTCCTTGTAATTGATGACGGAGAGCGAGAGAGAGAGAGAGAGAGGGAGAGAGAGAGAGAGAGGCGTCGGAACGCCGCCGATTCCTCCTCCGTAATCGAGGTGGGGGGGGGGGGGAATCGTCTTCTGATGTGTTCGGGTTGTTTGTTGGACAAAACGCGCCGCGGCTTCTCTGGGAGCTGGTTTGGAATCCCAACGCCCCCCCTCCCCCCGCCCCCCCCCTTCCCTCAACATATTCATGTCAGTTTGGCCGCAGCCGTCCTCACCTCCAACAGAGCTTGTCTTCGCCGCTTCGAGAACGTCCACGCCCAGCTGGGCGGAATTAGAACCGGTGGTCAATATTGGCTTCTGTTTTATAGGTTGCCCTCAAAGTGATGTATTTGCAGCATCAGCTGCGACACAGAAGGGAGTCAGAGGAGATTTGGTTTGTCTAACTGAACCGAGGACCTGATTTCCAAACACCGTGTCAGCTTTGTTTTTTTTTAATTTTGAGAGAGAGAGAGAGAGAGAGAGAGAGAGAGAGAGAATGTTTCTTGGTTCTGACGTGATCGTTTTTCTTCTCTTGCTTCCATCACCAAAGACTTTGGTGACAATCACAGTTTGAATCTCAGCAGCAGATGCAAACATGCAAAATCAGTCTTGACTTTACAGCCCAGCTCGCGTCCCACATTCCCAAAGATGGTCGTCACCTGGTTTCTTTTTCCCCTCACAGAATTCAGTGACATCATGGTGGGTGGGCCTCTTCTGGATCCTGCTGCGTTGTGTCTTGTTTGGTTTTGTTTGGTGTTGTTTATTACAAATTAAGTGGACCGGCCTGATGGACTGACCTTGACCATCAGAAGCTCTGCTAAAATATAACTGTGTTCTATGGCTGTGTGGTGTTCTGATCATGGGAAACGTAAAGACAGGAGGACCATTAGGAAGCTGTGGTGGGACAGACGAGACCATGGTGGGCTGCCACCATCTGTGTCACTAAAAAAACAGGAGATTAGGAGGCTTGTTTGTGTTGCCGGGTGCGTGCGTGCGCGCGCGCGCGTGCCTCGTGCACAGCCAGGCTATTTACAATTCAGCAGCTACAGACTGACCCTGGTTTTGGCGTGATTGTAATTACAGAGTCAGAGGAGACCTTGGAAGAAAACATACAAACGCAACACATGCTAATGCCCACTTGTGTATAAATAGATACAGTATGAGCACACGCTCACACACAAGCGCACACACACACATACACACTGATGAATGCATGCTCCATGTGTGCACACACGGTCTACTCATCTTCCTCAGAGCTTTCGCCGTCTGGGTATGTAAAGTATTAATTAGTGCCAGTAACTAGGAATGATCCCCTCTGTTAGGGCAAAGCAGCGAGGAGGCATTCATAAATAAGCCAGCACGTTCAGGCCACAACAGCCATGGAAAAAAAAAACACACACACACACACACACATCCGTGAACAATTTATATTTACACTATTATTTATTATCCCTAATTCACGCTTTTCTTCACAACAGGCGTCGTTTGGTAATTGTTCCCAAGAAGGCGCGCAAACAGCGAGTGAGTTACAGACCTGAAAGGTTTTTATTTCATTAGACCCGCCCCTCCACGCCCCCCCCCACCACCATTTGCATAATTTCCCCCTTACGTGTCGGAGGGATGTTTGAAGGTTCCTCGCCGCGGCGGCGCGCAGAGACCCGCCCCCCCCCACCCCCGTGAAGTTGACGTTTTAATAATACGTGTCACTATCAGCTGGCGTGCCGGCGGTTTTTTTTAGCCTTCAAAGATTGAACCAAGTTGACATGAACAGTATTCAGCGTGTTTAATCCCCCCCCCCTGGAAGTCCATGAGATGATGCTCGCGTCTGGCCCGACCGAATGAATTATTTAGCGTTCTTGTTGGACCGAAATATGCTTGAGCCCAAACACGCCGGCCCTCCAACAAGCAAGGCGCTTTGGCCAACATCCTAATCGAGTTATTCGTGGGAGCCGATGCCACGTGTGGGTACCGGAGGGGTGGGGGGGTGGGGGGGGGGCGTCGAGGTAAAGGGGAAAACGGCGTCGGCAAGCGCGGCCCCGCTTCTCCTCTAAATTGAGCAGACATTGTTTAAAAGTGAATGAGTCAACCGAATAACAACTGTGAGAGTGGTTTGACCTGCTTTGAAGCTTTGCCCTCAGCGCTTAGGAAGAATAAAAGGGAGAGGGTGAGAGAGAGAGAGAGAGAGAGAGAGAGAGAGAGAGAGAGAGAGAGAGGGGAGGGGGGGTGGGTGCGTCGTCTCCCGATGCGTGGCGGCCGTTTGATGCAGGATCACCTTGAAGAGAGTGGCTCCGGCAGCACCGTCTTGCGCGTAGCAGCGGCCCCGCGCCACTACTGTAAGTCTGGAGGAAGGTTGAAATGGAGGGGAGGGGGGGGGGGAAAGGGAAGCAGGGAGAAGAAGCAGTCGTTGCGTTTTTTTTTTTTTGTT
>JASSRZ010000020.1:11589865-11600791 GCA_032164315.1 Malacoctenus gilli
CCAGCGGGCCCCCCCCCCCCATCCCCTCGCGTTCTTCCCAGGCCCCCCAAGTTTGTTTTTTTCCCACTTTCATAGCTCGCCGCCATCCCCACATCCTCTTCCACTTCCGCCTCGCTGTGCAGATGGCAAGTCAAGCTGTTTGCCATCGAAACCACTCGGAGTGCCCCCCCCCCCCCTTACTGCCAGGGAAGACTGGAGGACTTCCTGCCGACGGAGTCCCGTCACCGCGTTGTCACACCGGAAGTCCTCCATTTAGACGGCCGCCATTCGCCGTTCACAGGAGGGCTTGCAGAGTTCCCTTTATGTTTTCTCGACAACTTATTTTTGCTTGTTTTTTTTTAGCCCGGCCAAAAGTAAACACACAAACAAGCCAAGTTTGACAAGAGAACCAAGAAAATTCACCTATATTAAAACCTGCTATATTTTCTGCCACTCTATTCTTGATTGGAGGTCTGTAGCACATGCTAATTTTGCTCCTTTTTTCCATCACTCCGTGTTCCTTTTGTTGGAAGAAAAGTACTTGAATTAACACATCACTGGCAAATGCAAGAGGTTAAGGTGGACCATGACTTCCTGTCAGACTCTATACAATACGTAATAATGAGTCAGAACCACCTGTTAGACAAGCGCTGTTCTGAGCAGCTAATGTCCGTGTGAGAAAAAAGAAATACTGGCTTTATTGTCGGGAAGGCTGCAGGAAGCATTTGCGTCGCTCGGAAATTTGCAGGCAAGAAGCGCCTTCTGACTGACTGATGAAAGGAGCCTGAACGCAGCGTGAGAGGCTTCTCTTTCTCGAAGCTCACGACAAACCTCCAAATAAAAAGAGGAAATATCGTACAGCTGGTCAGTAAAGTGAAGAAATTAGAGCGCAATCCACGTCGAAGAAGCGAACATAATGAGGCGACGGCGCGATAATGGAGGCCAGCGCCGCAGCGGCGGCAGCAGCGGGGAGTACAACGCCTCCCTCGGCTCCCCATTGATGTGGCTCGTTTCCTGTCACACACCTGCTCTCACACCAACAACCGGCTCCAACGGAACTGTCAAACTCCAAAAAAAAATCCCAACGCAGCAGAGGCGGCCTCGGCCCTTTTCGCTGGCGTCGCTGGGGCGACCGGAGCGGCGGCACCGCCCGTCGCGGCGTTTTAACCGCTCCGGGCCGGCTCGGCCTTCATCTACCGGTGCTACTTCGTGAGGCAGCTCGCGCCTCCGCCTCGCCTTGTTGCGTTCGCGAGTGGCTCCGGCTCATAAAGTTGGAGCTGGACTCCGGCGGAAAATGCTGCGCTGTGCGGAGCGGATCGTGCATTTGTCCCTGCACGCTGTGTGGACGAGCAAATTACCCTCCGAGGCTGTAATTGGAAGCCGTCTGTGGTGTTAGTGCTTCGCTTTTTTGCCTTCTTGCGGAGTCTTTTTTTTTCCTTAAAGTTTTGCAGATAAACGCTTCTTCAGCTATCCTTAAGGGACAAACTACAATCTACACCGTCCTCATTAGTTAACTTAGAATAATAAGAGTATGTTTCATATATATTTGAGCATTTAAACTCTTAGAAGAGCACGTAAACATACTTTCGACCTCCCAGTCGCAATTTTTGTTTGCCGATGCGGTTGCATCCTCGCGCCGCTCGCGTTTTCCCGGCACGTGCGCCCAGACCGCCCCGTCCATCCAATCCGCCTGTTTTTTGGGGCGTGAATCTATACACAGCGGGGGGGGGGGGGGGGGGGGGGCGACGCTACGGCTTATTACAAGGGAGGAAGCGGCGTAAATCATCCGAGGCCGGCTGTTTTCTTTACATAGGCCCCTCCTCCGCGACACGCCGCCCGTCATCCATCATCCGCCGCGTTTCCGTCTTGCCGCCGCCGATGAGGGATGGGACGCGCCGTCGCCATGTGCGGCGTGAAGACGCATGGCTCTCGCGGGCGCTTTCGCCGCGCCGCCACCCGGGCATCTACAGCGTGTGTGTGGGGAGCGTCTTAGCCTCTCCCTCTAAACTTGCTCCCGGCAGCTGATTGAAGATAGAGCGGGAGAGCGAGGGCATTCAATCAGCAGTCTCTTCCCCGACCCCCCCCCCCCCTTCCCGGAGGGGGGGAGCGGCAACAGTTGGAACTGTGAATTATGAAACGATAAGAGGTTGTAAAATGGAGATAAATCCCGGTGATTACACCGCGCGCTCTCTCGCAATTCGATTCCTACGCCGATGACTCTTTATTGTAGTTGTGTGAAGGACAGCGGGCATAATAAATCCCCATGTATGAACCGCGGCGGGGGGGGGAACGTATTGTGATGACAGAGTTCTTTTTAACATGATTGAGGAGGCAATTACATTTTGCATCTCACTTTCAGGATGTTTTATTTATATATTATATATTATATATTATATATATATATATATCTTTTTTTTCATAAAGCATCCTTTTCTCTCCCTTCATTCTCCGATGGCAGAAAATTCGACCACATCAAACCGTGTTTGTCTTCTTTCTCCATCCCCTGGGGTGCCGGCGCTGCAGAAAGCCCAAGAGATAACAAGGGGAAAGACATAAAAGCACATAAACAACACACACACACACACACACACACACACACATACACGGCAAGGAGAAAGGAGAGGGTGTGTGTGTGTGTGTGTGTGTGTGTGTGTGCGTGCGCGAGCGCGTGTGCGAGAGAAAGTTGTGACTCCACCGCGTCTATGCAGATGACTTTTGAATGTGTGCGCGTCTTCATAGAGCAGAGCGTTCGCCACCGCCGCGCTGTGATGCTATTTTACTTTCTTTTGTTTCGGAAACTTCTGCGGTCATTCTCGACCATCCGCTTCCCGTCAAGTCAAAAAAAAAAAACAAAAAAAGAAAAGAGTGGGGGGGGGGAAAGGAAAAGCTTGACCGCCACTTTAGCAGTCTTTGTTCAGGCAGGCTGAGGCTTTTTTTCTTTTTTCTTTTTTTTTTTTTTACTGCAGGTCTTCTAGCTCTAAAGGCAGGTTTTTATCCCAGCACAGTGTGAAGTCTGAATACAACCAATTACCAGTTATAACAGACATGCCGCTTTTGCTCTTTTATGGGTGGCATTGTGGCCTTGTAAATGTGCATGCGGGCGATAGGGAGCGAGGCGAGTGGGCGCGCGCCCAAGTGAAATCATGTATATGAAATGTGGGTTGTGTTTTTTTTTGTTTTTTTTTTTTGCTTCTGCGTTACGTCCTTTAATTGGTGTTGAGGTGGAGACTTTTTTGTGCCTTTCTGTGTCCTCCGCTCAGGCCGGTTCCCGCTGGTCAAGCGCCTCCAGAGCGGGCGACCTTCGCCGATTTCTGGCGCTGTGTGAAAATACTGTAGCCTCCGCTCGCCCCCACCCCCCCCCCCCTTTCGAGTCGGGTAATGTCACGTGGGGGGGGGGGGCCTGAAGGACAGAACATAGTTCTGTTGAGCAGACAGGTGTCCTGACCTTCCGTCTGCTCCTCCACGCCTCGGGGGACCTCCGTGAAATAGAGGCCAAGGCTTTGACCTAGTCTCTCGTCTACAGTTTGTCTCTAAACGGAGGCCCCGCCGCAGATGCAATGAATCACAGGGGCTGCGAAGGCGACGCACCGGCGCGACGGCTTTGTTGCCGATTCCAGCGCCGCAGCTCCTTTTTGTTTTTTTGGGAGGTTCCATCCATCGAAATGGGGGGGAGTGAGTACCGGAGTACCGTACTCCCTCTTTTTTTTTTCTGCTGGTCCCAGTCAGTCCGTCCATCCACCCATCCATCCGTCTATCTGTACTGCAGGAAAGCCGGTCCCAGCGGACTCTGGGCTAAAAAGCCGGGCGCCTCCTGAAGGAGGTCAAGAAAATCCATCACTCGGATAGCACGGACAGACCGCCACGCACACACATTTGGTCAACAACTGATTTATTAGGTGTGCGATTGTGGGAGGAAGTCGGAGGATGCGGAAGAACACGGGAAGAACACGCCAACGCCGCCCCCGAACAACTCCGAGCCTGAAGCGATAAGACAAGGTGCTAAAAACAGCTCCTGAGGGAGCTGTTCTTGTCAATCCGCAGTTCAAGCACATGCTCTGTTGCTGTTTATTGTAAAAAAAAATAAATAAAGTGAATTGTCACGAGCAAACCGCCACAGTAAATCTCAGTTAGGTTCACTTTATGAAGCTGAAGGTCACACGCACAAAGCGGTGTCGTTTTATGCCCCTCCCACTGCCTCGAAGGCTGCGCCGGCCTCCATCCAGAGAAGATAAAAGTTCCGTCCATCCCTCCCTTCCATCCGTCATGTGTTCATCCCGTCATGTGTTGTCGTCCCGTTAAAATAAACGTCCCCCTCCTCGGCTTCCTCCCCCCACTTTGCTCGCCCTTCCTGTCGCCCAAAAACTTCCAGCCAGTGTGCGATGCCGGCCATAAACGCAGCGAGCGAATTGGGCCTGAGAGCACTTTTTTTCCCCCCCTCCTGCCGTCCTTCACAGGTGAACATGAGAGGGGCTCTAAAGGCAAAGAGGTAGGGGGGTGGGCCCTCCTATCTCTCTCCCCCTCCACTCCCGCTTCAATGGAGCACCCATGTGCTACAATTAGATTTCAGATGGCCTCCCTCCAATACCCACTGGCCACAAGCGAGATTACATTATTCAGCGATGGAGATGAAAGTCCCCTCTGATCCACCAAAATAACATCCTGTGCAGTAATCTGTTTGTAGATTTGATTCCTTTGATGATATCTTCCCCGCAGTTGGCTTTTCACCAGCCCCCCCCCCCCCCCTTTTGCACGGCCGCAGAAAGCCACGCGTGTGTAACGCATCGGTTCGCCGCCGTTCTCGTGTGGCAACCTTGCCGAGCGGCGATAGGAAATAACTCGGCCGGCGCCGCGGCACTCAAAGAACGCCGGGAACGGTGGCCGCGCAGAGTGCGGTGGGGGGGGGGAGTGGGCCGGGATAGTTTGTGGTAATTAAAAGGAAAAGGAAAAGGGGGACGCGCAAATAGTTGTCGAGCCGAGACTGAATGGGACTTTTAGCCGCGAAGCGCCAGGCGGCGGAAGGCTCGGAATCGCTTTTTTTTGTTTTCTTCCACCTAGCTTTTTTTTTTTTTTCCCTCCGTTTCACGACCGTTTTCAGAGCACATCAAGGTAAAAAAAAAAAGACGGAGTTTACGAGCATCGCCGCGGCCCCGCTCCGCGGCGCCGAGTCCTCTTAAGAGCCCGTCTTGTTAATGAACCTGCATCATTCCCCCAAAACAATGTGAGGCATCCCCCTCAACCCCCCCCCCCCCCGCCCCCTTTAATCGCGGCGCATTTTTAATTAGAGGCACATTTCGGTTCGAACACTCACGCAAAGCGCTCGCGCTAATGTACAACGCGTTCGCTACAAAATGTGCTGGTTGATTTATTCTATTTTAATGAAGAAATGCTGCCGTTTCTTCTTCTTTTTTTCTAGTTTATGTTTTTGGTATAACTAATTTCATAAACCAAAGCGGCATTAAAAAAATAAATAAATAAAAGAAGCGCTTCTTGAAAAGGCGATTGTTTATTACGGTTTTGGAGGCCAGTTGCCGCCCAAGGCGGAGGTAACTGAGGTAACCGAGGACGCTAAAGTATGCTCCAAATGTACAAAAAAGATTTGAAAAAAAAATGTCACTGTTTATTCTCACCCCTCTAATTAGTCTTCTTGCAAAATTGCCCAAATTTAATTATATCGGTGACCCGAACATGCGGGGGAGGAACGGAGGATCCCCGTCGCCTGGAAAAGCCCTTTTTTTTGCGACGGTGAAGTTATTAACGAAAACTCTTGACCTTGAGAGTTCAGCCTGGATCGAGTTGTTCAAACCTCAGAGTTTCTTTTTGGGGGGGGTGGTTATTTCGTTGTTTAGGTTTTTTTTTTCTTCCCATCCTCTCCCTCTGCAGCAGCAATCTCCCTCTATAAGGGATGATGATGCCAGACTCGGAGGCTTTGCATGCGGCGAATTGATATGCCGTGGACTCCCCTGCGCGCCAGTGTGGGAATGCAGCCGGTGCAGCCTGGGCCCCCCTGGCAGGCTGTTGGTTTGGGAGAAGGAGGGGGTGGGGGGGGGGATGGGGAGGAAAGGAGGGGAGGGGGGGGGGTACGTGTAACATTTGGTCGATCTCGGTGTTCTCTCTCTTCCTCTGTACTTGTGCAGATAATCACCCACTTGTGTGATTGTATGTGAGAAGGCATCATATTCGTGCGCGCGCTCGCGCGCAGCCTCGTCCCCGCGATGTGCTTTTGTGCCTCCGTCAGCCCGTCTGCCCGCATGTGCGTGCGCGCACGTCAGTCACCGCTCGCACCCCTGCCTCCGTGCGCGTGTGTGTGCGTGCGTCTGTGTGTGTGTGTATACTTCATGGCGAACATTGTCTTCTTGAAACACTAAGCAAATCTCCTCAATGTGATAATTGGCTCCCCGGGGTGCTTGTATCTTTGCCGCTCATCATCGTCATCCCCTGCAGAAAAAAAAAAAGAAGGAGGGAGGGAGGGAGGGAGGGAGGTGGGGGGAGGAGTGTGTGTTAGATGAGATAGGCAAAGTTTGCTCGTTTGCCCGAGTCTGCCTCAACTCTTTTTGGCAAGAAGAAAACTTCGAGGCAACGGGGGCCAGATCCGGTGCAACCTGGCTGCAGGCTGCTATCTGTCGCCTCGGCAGCGTCGGGGGGGGGGGGGGGTTGGGGTGGGGGGGGGCGGCGGTGGAGGGCCTCGTTTCTAATGACGCATCGCTGTGGATGTCACGCGCCGTCGCCGGCAAGGTGATGCAGCGATCGTCTCTGGTCGCCCGCTCCGTCACCGAAAGCAATCCGCTGATTTTTATTGTCCCCCCTGTTAAGGCTGGGGAGGGAAAAAGGTGGTGGTGGTGGTGGGGGGGGGGGGTAAAAAAAATGGCCTCCTCAAAGGGATGCGCCCGTGTTAAACCATCCGTTTATGGTTATTAGTCACGAGCAAAGCGAGGCGGCGTTGTTGGAGGCTTCCGACGCCTCGCTTCCCCCCTTCTATTTTTCACCCGGCGCAGACGACCTTAGCTGGTGGTGCGCGGCGCCGACACCTGAGCGGCGTAAAATTCAGACCTGTTTGTGCGCCCGGAGGCAAATAGAGACGCTCATCTGGTCAGCGGAGCCTCTCCCTTCGCGCTCAGTCCCCCCCCCCCCCCCCCCCCCCCCGCGCCTCCATATGTCGGCGGAGTCTCGGGGGGGAATTGCGGACCGCGGAGCAGATTGCTGGCTGCTTTTCGGAAGGGGGAGGGGGGGGGAGAGGGGAGCGCGCGGCGAGACAGCTGGGCACCCATCACACGGCCGAGCAGATGTTCAGGTGACTTGGAGAAGGAAGCGAGTGGGGAAAGGAAGAGGGGGGGGGGGGGGGAACGGTAGAGGCGGCAATGCGGAAGAAAGGAACGCGGAGGGCTCGGCGGAGGCGGGAGAAAGAAAAGAATTAACATGTTGACGCCAGGATTGTGAAACTTCATTAGCGACCCCCCATCAAGTCGCGCGAGGTGGGCCGAGTGCTTCGCTTCTCCTCGGGGCCTCGGGAGTCGGTTTTGTCTTCCATATTGATTCGCCCGCCAGTCTCTCTCTCTCTCGCTCTCTCTCTCTCTTCCACTGGAGGTCTGATGCCTTTGATCTCTCGATTATCCCGGCCCGGATGTGGACGAGATGGCTCAAGGCTCCCGCGCCTTAATTCCGAGGCGCCTCAAGGGAGCGATCAGAAGTTGGAATGAGTCCGACCCCGCGAGCGAACGCTGAAACTTCGCCGCCGCTCTGCGAGGCGGAAAAACAAAACCCCACAAGTTTGTTTTGTTTTGGTCGCCAATTTGGTGGCTGGTGGGGGACGGGGGGGACGGGGGGGGGCGCTGGAGCTGGCCAGGGTCCCGCTCCTGTCCGTCGCACGTCCGCACCGAGTCTGCGGCGTTTCTGTTGCCACACTTGTACCAAGGTCTTTTACTCGGAGAGCCCATTTGTCAAACCAACAAAGGTTCCTCTAACGCCCCCCCCCACACACACACACACACACACACACACACTCATTTCCTTTCTTTCCCGTGCCAACCTTTGTTCTTTGGTTGCAGGTCTCATATATAATACATGAGGATCGGGAGGCTTATCCGATCCTGGCCATACTGGCTGTTATTCCCAGGGAAGGGCCTATATTTAAGAGCTGGATAGGTCATCGAAGGCACCAGGGGAGCCGCTGACACCTCCCCAAAAGGTGGCGGCAGCTGAATACCATTACGCTCCCGAAATAGCGCTTGGCACAATTACACGGCGGCGGTGGCCGGTGAGGCGGCTGTAAAGGAATAACTGTTGCCCGGGAACCTTTCATGAAGGCATTTCGGGATGGGCTTTCGGCGGCAACGTGCCGCGTTTGCGACGTTTGTACACGAGCGAGTTGGTGAATTGGTTTGGTCCTTTTAACTCCAACTTCTTCTTCTTCTTCCTCGCAGCGGGCACCACCTACATCTTCGGCAAGGGCGGCGGCCTCATCACCTACACGTGGCCCAACAACGAGAGGCCGAGCACGCGGACGGACCGGCTGGCGGTGGGCTTCAGCACCACCATCAAGGACGGCATCCTGGTCCGCATCGACAGCGCCCCGCGCCTGGGGGACTACATCATGCTCCACATCGTGAGTACCTGCCACTCGGCTTCGTCCCCCCTTTTTCCTCGCGTCAATCTTCAGGGTGGGGGGGCGTCCTGTCCTCAGAAGAACAAAAAAGACGACTCCACTCCACTCCTCTCGATCCGCCCGCCAACCCTCCCGCAGAATCAACCCGACTTCTCCGCCACGTCCCAACCAACTCTCGGCCATGAATAATGAATGCACCCCTCCATACATATGCAGCGCGTTCCCACATGTTGGAGGAACATGATAGAACACGGGGCGCGGCGCGTTGAAATTCCTGGCCAGTCGAGCGCGCATCCACGCGGCATCCTAATCGCCTCGCATCGCGACCTTGCGCTCGACTCGTTTACATAAGCATTAAGTATTTACATAATCATCAACAGCGGCTCGGCGAGCGCCGCGGCGCCGGAGGTGAGAGGAGGCAGTTTTTTTGGGGGGGGGGGAACGAGGCGGCGCCGCCGCCGCTGCCGCCGGTCGGAGAAAGACGGGGGAAGGAGAAAAGGGGAGGCACAGTCGCGAAAGGCAGATTGAAAGTCTTTTTCTTCTTAAAGAGCGGCCCCCTCGTCTCCCGAGTGCCGGCCATGTGGCGCCGAAACGCAGCCATCTGCTCCGCCAAGATGAGGTGGAGGTGGTGGTGGTGGTGGGGGGGCAACAACGCTACCTTTACAGTACAGCGGCATTGAAGTAGAGGTTCGGGCGCGCGTGCGCGTTTACGTGCGCGACGGGGTCGCGTTCAGAGGCGGGGAAACGATAGAGACGTACAGTTTTTTGGCGGAGGCGGGCGGGGGGGGGGGGGGAGAAGAAAAAAATGCCCTCCCTGCTCGGTTTTTCCCGAACGACTCGCTAATCGCACGAGCGTCTGAAGGAAGAAGCGAGTGGATGCATTTTTAATTCCTCTTTTTTTTTTTACAGATATATCGCCGCGCAGCCACCCCGGGTGGGCGGGGGGGGGGCGTGGGGGGAAAGGGGGGGCTACCTCCCGTAATTTGGCTGCGAGTGCCGGGGCGGCGAACGTCCTCCGCTCCTCCGGTCTCGCGCGCTAATGAATTTATTATTACGTGCGGAATGGAAAGAAAAAAAAAAAGAAACAGCGACTGGAGATTTGGCCGATTCATTCGGCGGAGCGGCGTGTTCCGAACACAGCGTGGCTCCTCTTTGCCGCGCCGGGGAACGACGCAGTGCTAATATATCAAATGATTTATTGACAGCCGAGGGTGTGCAAACAAAGCAGGTTTCATTTAATATTAACAAAGACTGTAGCCTTAAACCATAAATTGCTTGGCAACAATGGCGGCTCAGAGAGACTCCGTCTCTCGCACGATTACTCTGCTACCAACAGAGTAAAAAAAAATAAAATTAAATGAAAAAAAAAAGCCCGACGCTTCCGTTTTTTGCCGCAGGTGAGCAATAAATTATTAATCAGACCTTGAGTGAATATTTAGCCGCGAGTTTGGCGGATTTGGTTACTCGGCGAGGGAGAAGTAAACAGCAGCGAGGAGCGCGACGCCGTCTCGTCCTCTTCCGACGGAAGGGGGCGCCACCTCGGGGTCTGATTCGCTGAAACAACTTTGCGGGAGGTGCGCGTGAAAAGGGTGGTGGTGGTTGAGGGGAGGGGGCGAGGGGGGGGGGGCTTGCGTGGAAATGCCAGCGGATGATAACTCCTAACGACAGGGCGCTGGCGCTCTCCTCCGTCAGCGTTCCGCCGCGCGGTAATGAATCCGGAGGAAAAGGTTAAAGGCATTACGGCCTGTCGATCGCAGATATACGTCGAGCCCAAAGGT
Organism: Malacoctenus gilli; assembly: GCA_032164315.1. Taxonomy (NCBI): domain Eukaryota; kingdom Metazoa; phylum Chordata; class Actinopteri; order Blenniiformes; family Labrisomidae; genus Malacoctenus; species Malacoctenus gilli. Next base: position 11,600,222 of record JASSRZ010000020.1, read on the forward strand.
CCCGGCAGGCCCGGGGCCGCGGCCGTAGCCTTTGCAGGTTACGAGGTCGCGGCACTGGAAAGACTCCGCGCCAACGCGCGCTTTGAAGTGTTCGGAATCGACGCTCCCGAGTCTGACGGGGCCGGAGTCAACATAAAAAAAAAAAAAAAAACGGGGGGGGGGGGGTTGGAATATAACTTGCCCCCCCGCCCCCCCCAAGCAAAACGTTCCAAAGTGAGACCTAATCACGAGCTCCCTCCTCAGTCTTCGCCCTCCCTCTTACCCCCCCCACCCCCCTTTCTACTCCGTTCGCTTTTTCTTCATTATCTCCTCTCCGTGATTAGCTTACGGCTTGTTTGGCAATCATGAATTAAAATGCTGATTGTGGTGTTTACATTGGAAGCGCTAAAGGAACAACTGCACGCTCGGTTTGAAATCCGAGGGGTAATTTGGGGTAATTTGCCGAGGTGAGCGGCGGCGTTCTGCCATCGCAGGGATCTCGTTTTTTTTTTTACGAGGTGGGCTCTATTTGACTGCCGGGGTGGCGGGGGGGGGCGGGGGGTGGAGGGGGGGGCTGAACTGAGGAGGTTC
>JASSRZ010000020.1:11611810-11629016 GCA_032164315.1 Malacoctenus gilli
TTTTTTTGGGGGGGGGGGGCGGGGGGGGGGGGAAGAACCGGGCCCGTCCGTCCTCTCAGAAAACACAGCATTCATCACTTTTTTTTTCTTTTTTTTTTCCCGCTCCCGCTGATAAGACACATTGTCTTTGATAAAAGCCTGTCCTTGTCAGACACATGATGCAATTGCACCCAGTGTGAGCAAGGGAGGTGGGGGTGGGGGGCATGACTGCGCGTGCAGGCGCTCCCCCAGTCGCGCTGCCTCACGACCCGCGCATGCGTTGGCTGTATTCCAGCAGGCTTCTGCCTGGACAGCAATTAATGTCCTTTGGAACGAAGCAGGACCTCATGACTCATTACATATGCCTTCTTTTTTTTTGTGTGTGTGTAACTCGGAAAAGCCTTCGAGGGGCCTCCTCCTCTTGTGCGGCAGCGCTGCCACTTGGGGGAAGGCACAAGTTGGATAACGCTCTAATTATAAAATCCACTATGGAGGGGGGGGAAAAAAAAAAGGGGACTTCTGCAGGGCTGGCAGCGAGGAGATTAAACCCCGCTTTCTGCATTAGTTTGTTTTGAGCTTCTCGTGCGTCGCGGCTCCAGAGTGCGGTTACTTTGACGGGGGTGGGGGGGGGGGGGGGATTCGGCAAAGTGCCTCCGGTGGCAGCTTATTGACGTCTTCTGAAGCCTCTCTCTCTCTCTCTCGAGTGGCTGTTTAGCGGCCTCGCTATCGGCGGCGGGGTCAGAAAGTCACGGCCGCTCTGCCTACCGGCGGCGGCTGCGCATCGGCACTGACGGGTCACTTGTTCCCCTCCCCGCGCGTTGCGTGACCTCTTTCCCGTTTCGAAACTTTCGGTTTTCTGTCGAGAGCTACTTGTTAACGGCGAATAATTGGATGAAGCGGCGTAGTTTGGGACCAAATGCACAAAATAATGAAGTCAAAACCTAAATGAGTGACTGCAGGAAAACAGAAGAAGCTCTCGCAGGAGCAGACACGGCTTCAAAACACGACAAAGTGACTTAAGCTTTGTCTTTTGATTTGAAATCCAGCCCTCTCTCTGCACTCAGTTTCTCAGCCTGAGACTTAAATATCCGAGCTGTATAAAACTTGCCAAATTAGTCGTTTCTAGCTGTTTCTAGCTCAATTATTCCAAATCCTGGAGACTAATAATAACGCTCCATTACGTCCAACCTGTCAATCAACAGCGCCCCTGAAACGGAGGCAGCTGTGCTTCGCTGTTATCGGTTGTTAAGGGAGGGGTTTTTTTTCACTCCCTGCGTTAACTTCGAAGGGTCCCACGCCCCCTCAGACTTGCCGCCGCCGCCCCTTTACGACTCTCTTGCGACTACCTGGGGAGGGTGGCGTGATATTGAGAGCGACAGCCGTCTACTTTGGGTCCTTTTCTCGCCAAGCATCACCTGACGTCGCTCCACCCGCCCAGCTGTCAGGGGCGGACGGAAAAGACAGATTGAAATACATCACGGGCGCTCTCCTGCCATAAGCCGCGTCGGCAGCTGAATGCGCACGGAAGGGGGGGGGGGGGGGCACCGGCCGCCTCGCATCGCCGGGTCTGCCGGACCACCCCACCCCACCCCGCCCACACACCTCCTCGGCTACCGTAACCTGTCCGCGGTGCTGGCTCAGTGGAGCGCGCGGCTGACAAATTCCGCGAGGGAAGGCCGGGCGAGATCGAGGACAGCGAGGGGAAGGGGGCGGGGGTGACAAACAAGAGCTCGAAGATCGAAAGAGGTAGAGAGAGTCAGTGCAGTGTGTCTAATCCCCCCCTTCAGGGGCGACAGTGTAAGGACGCCTTCTATGACAGATAAACTGGGCCGACAGCGAGCTCAACCCCCCCCCCGGATGACAGGCCCCCACTGTGCCTGACTTGGCCCGGAGTCCCCCGCAGCATCTGGCAGAAGGAAGGAGGCTGCCGCACCTTCCCTTTTCCACTCGGCTTGGGTGCAAGCGGCAGCAGAGGCCGGGTGGCGGGCGGAGGGGGAGAGCTTTGTTTCGCGGGGGGGCGCCGGAAGCCGGGAGGTGAGAAGAAAAAGGAGCAGCGGAGTAATGTTTGCTCGACTGTGGCAAACACAGCTGGGGAACGGCACAGCGGGGGGGGCGCGGTTTTTATTTCTCTTATTCTCAAACTCCTTCTCTTTTTCTCTTTTTTTTGTTGGCACTCTGTTGAAGACTGTTTAGCTGGCGGTAACATCCAGCAGCTCGAATGCAGTGCAACACGCTCGCTCGACATTAGGGGAGCGAGCTGCTGTTGGATTGCAACAAACTGACTCGGACTCTGTACTCCTTCTGTGTTTTTTTTCTTTTTCTCGGTACTCCCACCAGTACGAAAGACGTAAATGTCAAAAAACGCCTAATAAGTCGAGGCATCAATTCTTCTCCGACCGAAGCGCCTCACCTATTCAAGGCTAATCCTCAAATACCGACTGATACGGGCAACCGCGGAGTTCTGTAAAATATTCAGGTTGGCGCCGCTGAATTTTAAACGGCTTCGCCCGGCGGAGTTCACATATTAGGACGGATAATAAGAAGCAACACTCCGACAATGCAAAACTCTTTCTGGGGGGGGGGTTTCTTTTTGTTTTCTTTTGTCTAAGGTTGAACAACCTTGAGGAGTTTATCGTGCGTTTCAGACCTTACAGATGTAAAAAACAAGAAAAAAGATTAAAAATGGGATAAACAAACAAACAAGCAAACACTTCCTGGTGTGCGGTTGATGAGGGAACAATAAAAACGGACGACATTAGAAAACCCCCGAATACGGAATCACAACTGTGGAAAGTTTGAGAAGAAAGTATCAGGACAGACTGGAGGCTACAGCTACTCAGACCCAGCTCCACAGCACAAAAAAGCGACGTCGTATATCGTGTGTTTAGAGGCCAAAACACAAACAAAACAATGCAAAAGTCCTCGAGTTCCCCTCAAGTTCAGATGTGTGTGTTTCGAGCTATTCCAGAGAGAAGTGCGTGTCTCTCTGGAGACTTTTTAAGGAGTCAAGGTGACAGATGCTCATTATGTGTGTGTGTCTTTGTGCGTGTGGGACAAGGAGTGTCTCCGCAGTCCTGCCGGGGTTCAGCGGCTCAGCCTGACCCGGGACGGACCTTGAAGAGTCTCCGTGACATTTTTGAAAAAAAAAAAAAAAAACAACACCCTCCCACTCGTCTCGCCACGGCAACCATATATTCGTCACTTTCTCCGCCGCGCTGTTTTGATGCCCTTCGTGACCCTCTGTGTAGTTATCTCTGAATGGAGGGGGAAAAAAAGATGCGCCATCATCGCCGGCGCGATCCATAACTTCTACATCTGACCTATTTATACTGATACTGTCCTTGGGAAAAAAAAAAAAAAAAACACATGCAAACACCTGCTGGACTTGACGTCCTGTCTGGGTTTTTCTTTCTCTGCATTCATGAGCAACCGCCGGCGTCATGAATGCAGATAAAAGCGCGGCCGCATCCACCTGAGCGTCTTCGATCGGCGACAGGTGACAGGCAGCGGCAATCAATCGTCGGGAGGACCCGATTAACGTTAATGGCGTTTTTTCTCTCTCTCTCTCTCTCTCTCTCTCTCTCTCTCTCTCTCTCTCTCTCTCTCTCTCTCTCTCTCTCCGAATTACGTCGGCATCTCCTTGCATTCCAATCACCGAGATTTCATGGCTCCTCTCTGCAGGCAGCCCTGCTAATTGTGAGAGAGGAGAGCGGCAATGAGCTGCTATCTGCTGAGCCTTTGATATGCACTTATCTTTTAGCAGTTTCATATTATGGAGAAGAAAATTGCCTTTACAAAAAAAAAAGAGAGAGAGAGAGAGAGGAAGAAAAACGACTGGTGCCTTATTACTTTTGGGCCAATTAATTCTATGAAAAATAATGCTTTTTTTTGATACAGTGAGGGAGGGGGGGGAGAAAAAAAATAATTAAGGGGAATAATTGACAAGGACGGCCGAGCATACGGAGCGGGATGCAAGCGCATGTGAATGCAAATCCACTGTTATGTTGCGCTTCATGAATAATACGGCGCGATCTCTCTCTCTCGCTCTCTCTCTCTCGGTCGGAGGGGAAGCGCGGCCCGACGACGGCGTGGCCCGAAAGTGTCCAAAGCGTCCCGGGAAGTAGGCCGCCTCCCTCAATGTTCCTTCGAGTGGGAGAGACAGAACGACCTAGTTTTCTTCCGCCCCCCCCCCCTTTCTCCTGTTTATTCAGCCATTTTAGGTGCTGGCGACTCGCGTCTCCATTTCAGCGCCCCCCCCCCACCTCCCCTACCACTACCACCACCACCATCCTCTTCACTCACTGTCTTTCCTCCGAAACACAGCTGCTCGCGTTCGCCCGCTCGCTGGCTGGCGCCGTCGTCTCCGTCCCAGCCCCCTCTCTCCGTCTGAAAAAATGAAACGAAAAAAAAACCTGCGTGAAAGTAACTCTAAATGGCACTGACACATTAAGACAGCTGCTGGGATGCCACACGCTGTTTATTTCCAGCGGGAGGGCTGATAGTTTGACTCATCTGGGGAGGGGGATAAAAAAACAACTTGTTTTCTTGCAGGAAACAATCACCTTATCTCATTCAGACCATCCTATGTCCCTCCAGCGCTGGTATGTTAAGCCCAGCATCCCTCAATAGTCTCAGCAACGGGCAGTGGTTTGAAACAGCCCCCCCCACCCCCCCCAAACACCCACCCTCTTTTAATCAATCTTCAGCGTTCATCATCTTCCCGAGGTTCCGGCTGATTGAGCGCGGCCCCCCTAATTCCGCGGACGCGGTCCCGAATCGGAAATGAGCGAGCGCTAAGTCTCGGACCCCGCCGAACCGCCGCTCTCGACCCGGCGCGACAGCCGCGCAACGCCGAGCCGGAATATGTCGCCCGGCGGGGGGGGGGGGGCTCCTGAACCGGCGCCGCGGGAGAGGGTGGACCCCGTCGTCGCCAGCCGGCGCTTGGTGTTTCGGACGTACATTGAAATAGACTGGGGAGGGGTGGGGGGTGCAGCGCGGATGCCACCAGGTCAGAGCCACTGGCTGGTTGTCGTGGCCGCGTGGAGGGGGAGGCCCCCCGCTCCGTCTGCTCACAGTTAAACGTTTTCCCGGCGCAGACGGAAGCGGCCTGACTTGAACCCATTCTGGCTTCTTCTCTCCAAAATACGAGGGAGTCCGGATTGCAACACTCCCACCTAGAGGCCAAATCACCAAAGAAAATAACCAGATCGGCTCACTGCTCACTCCGAACCTGGACACCTTGATCCGCACCCCCCCACCCCCACCCCTCCTCGAGGGACACCAGAGACTTGAGGCCGCGGACGCGGACAGAGAACCCGGTTGCGTGCGGCGTACCTGGAGCCCGCTGTCGCGGCGCGAACAAATAAATCAGGGTTCACGGGGGCGCGGCGCGTGACAGCCGAGGCGCACTTTGTCACATAATATCTGGGGTGTCAAAAGCAAGATGACAAAGCAGCTGCCGGTGAAACGCTTCATATTTTACACCGCGCGTCACCGTAATCCCTTTTAGCTGGTGCGCTCGCGCTGCGAACGCCGGCGTCGTCAGGTGCTGGCTGCTGTAATTAACACCATGTTATGCAACTTCAGGGCGCTGCGTCACTCGCTCAGTGTTTTTGTCTTTTCTTTTTTTTTTTCAATCAAGCCGCAAGATTTTTTTTTAAATTTGTATAACAGGAAGCGAGAAATTAGAACGAGAAATAATTGGAACAGTTAGAAATAAAGGAAAGAGATCCGAAACTGAACTGGGAGCAGAAGTGAGGTGACATGGACAGGAACGAGCCCCCGGGGGGGGGGGGGGGGTGTTAGGGTTCTCGTGTATCTGCATTCGCACCTACTGTCACATGTGACAGCATAGCGAGAAACTGGCTCGAGTCCCCGTCGTACGACAGTTTCGGAGGTTTGTCCTCGACGCAAAGAGGCAGGTGTCAAATTACAGCCTCCGCCCGGTGGCCGTCAAGGGTTCGAGGCCCGTCGGTAGGGTGCTGGAGCGGCTCGTCTCCGACGGCTGATGAGCCGAGGCACCGCTGCGAGAGACGGCGTTTCATCTGCGAGAGCAGCTCAAGTGGAGCGCGGGAAAAGAAAGGAGGAGTTCAAAAGCAGATGTTTTTTTTTTTTTTATTCCAGATCCGACTTTGTAGTTTGCAGATGACTCGCTGAGATTGTATACTTGATGAGACGCCAATGGTGAGCATTGAAAGCGATTGGTAGTTGTGAATGGAAGCGCTGAATGGAAGTCTTTTCTAATATCTACTTCATTCTGTGGTGAGTTGTGCTCAAGAAAGATGAAAATGGTTGAAATGCAGAGAAAAAGAAGCAAAATGTCACTGAAAAGAGCCTACAGGAAACTTGCAGTTACATTTTCGACAGAATTTTCAGAGTAAAACTTAATTAACGTTACTCATCCATGTCTTATTGCCTTTTTTTTCCCCTGTCAAATGTACACTTAAATCTGAGCCTCGTTCCTTCCTCTCTTTCTTTTCATTCTCTGCGTTCGGTTTGACTCTTACTGGGCCACCATAGAGCCACCGTACATCCACTGGGGGCCACAAAGCGCTCATTCCAAGGTCTTTTCCGCAATTATTCGCCAATAAAAAAACCGTGTTTGAATACCATATCCCATCCGCGCGCATAGAACCCCCCCCCCCCAACTCCATCCCCCACCGGACCTTTAAACAAATTAATTTCGCCGCGATCAGTCTTTTGTTCCTCCGTCACGTCGCCTTTATTGATTCACAATAAAGAGCACATAGATTGCGCTTCGTTGGGGGATCGGCTTTTGAGGCGGGGACTGAAAAGCTCCATTCATCCGTCCAATAGGGCCTCTGCGGCTGCCAATAGAGGAACCGAGCCGCGTTTTTTTTTTGGGCTTCGTCTCCAGAGGCCCGCTTTGTCATTGACAGATGATAAACAGCTGCCGGGCCACGCCGCGCGCGGCATTGTTCCACGCGGGGTTGTTTTTTTTCTTCTTCCTCCCCCCACCACCGGCGCCCGCTAATTCGTCTCCATTACGACAGTGTTTCGAGCAACCAGAGATACACTTCATCTTCTCACTGAATCATAATCTCCCCAAGTTGAAGCAATTACGCCGCAAATGGTGTGAATTTGAACAGCCGTAATCGGCGTCTTTCGGCGCTTAGTGGGAGGGCGCAGCCCACGGATTGATATTATCGCCCGGGGACTCGCTGGATTCGGAGCGCAATGAATCCCGAATCAAAATAAAATGAATCTCCTCTTCAGTAGGCTGTCAAAAACGCGGAGCGGCGTGGCCGGAGCGCCGCTGTCTAATGCGCTCCGTTCTCAGGTAATCATCTTTCTGAAGGGGGGGGGGGGGCTCCGTCTCCACCCGTCTCCTCCGACCGCCGTCCGCTCTCCACGTGTGTCCTGCCTCCCTCTCCCTCCCACTGCCTCCATTTCGGACTCCTCAGCGGGCGAGGTGCGAGGTAGAGTCTGGATCCCCGGCAGGTTGCCCTTGGCAACCGGCCACGAACGCACCAGTGGCCCACCGCGATCCGCCCCCCACCAGAGATCTCCCCCTCTTTACTTTTTTTCTCTCCTCGTCTCCTTTGATTAAGAAACGAGCGCCCCCCCCCCCCCCCTCAACTTGGCGCCCCTCGGCGTCTCGACCCGACGCCAGCGGATCCGGGCGCCGTCTGCCGACAGCCTGGCATTAACATTAGCATTTTAGCACCTGTTTTTGCTCCACGTGGGTGTTAGCGCTTCTAAATTTAACGTTGGACAAATAAGGACTGTGACAAATTTGACACAGGGGGGAAAAAAAACAAAAAAACGTCTGAATTAACATGTGTGTGTGTGTGTTCACGTGCACATTTGTGTGTTTACACTCGTCAGTCTGTGAGTTGGTGCCTGCGAGTGCGTGCCCGGAATAGGATGTTTATATAAACAGATGGAGGAAAAGCTGTCTCCTTCTCGCTCTTTTTCCTCGTCTCTTTGTCGGAGGCCCTTTTTTTTTTCTTCTTCCTGCACTCGCCGAACTGCGTTCGCACAGGACAGCGGAGAGGGGGGGGCAACTTTGTCCCTCCCACCTTTTTTACGAGACAACTCACCTTACAGCGAGTTCCGTCCTCCCCAATTGGTTTCTCTCCCTCCCATAAGTAGAGTCTACTCGAGTAATTGGGAAGACGTGGAGCTCCCTGAGCTCGCTGCCTTTCCTTCCACTGTCCGTCTCCCTCCCTCCCCGTCCCTCCCTCGTCCCCCTTCCGTCCCTCCCTCTCCCCCCTCTCGGCGCGCTTCCCTGTTTTTTTTTTTTTCCTTTTTGCATATCCGCCCCAGACACGGGCGAAAGAGCGCGTGCAAAAAAACACACAGCGAGCGGCTCTTCAAACAAGCCGGGATCTTTTGTGTGTCTATTCAAATAATTTCACCCCGTGACTCTTTACCACGCGGCGGCAGCGATGCGTGTGATTGTGACTCAAGGTATTCTCGGTGGGAAAAGGTCAAAGACAGAATCTCTGTGAACCCGCTTTTTTATTTATTTATTTTTCTCTCTGTGTTTTTTTTTTTTTTTTCCTTTTTGCTCTTAACATTTTTTTTTCTTCAAGTCTGGGACGTCCTCACTCGTCTGCATTTATGTCCTTCTGAGGAAAAACTCTCGGCGGCGGCGGCTCTCGCCGACACGCCGCAAAGTTTACGGAAAAAGAAGAAAAAAAAAAAAGACGAGTGGAGGGGAGGAGGGTGTCGGATGGATCGCGTGGCTGCTTGATTTATTGTGTTTCATTTCAGGAAAGGGTGGGGGGGGCAAGGAGGGCGGGAATGGGGGGGGGCAACCAAATAGAAAGTGCTCAAATTCAGCAGCACATTAAATTAAATATCTGCCGAACAGATTCTAATTTGATCACCAAGCTGTTTCAATTTCATTAGCCGACTCCCTAATGGACTTTCACAGCATATTATTCCATCCTGCAAAAGAAAAAAAAATCCCATTCATTGGCTTTTTCTCCCCCCCCCCTTTTTTTAAAAAAATAAAATAAATAAGCCTCCTGGTGTGCTGGGACCATGTGGCCCGATTGCAGTGTGAGGTCACATGCAGGACCTGCAGTCTCCGGATCAGAGCCGCGGTGAAGTCGAGTCCGCGTCCACGCGACTAAACGCAATCAAAAAAGGGGGGGGGGGGTGAAGATTTATGCCTTCTAAACAGCTGCTGCACAACATCAGGCTGAATAATAATACAATCATGAACCAGTGTGTGCATCCACATGTGCGTGCGTGCGTGCGAGTGTGTGTGTGTGTTTGTGTGTATTTCTTTTCGCACGTGGCTTGATTACATGTTGGAGGAGCGCTGGCACGCAACCCCGTCGCGAATCGTGTAAAAACCAAGCAGCAGGTTAAGACAGATGAAAATTCATGGCTGGAGGTTGTTGGGTTTTGTTGGTTTTTTTGCCATTTTTTTTCCATTATTATTAATATTTTTTTTCAGAGGCTTCTCGAAATCACGCGGCGCGCATTACAATCACTTCCGCCACGTTGTACTCTGACCAAAAACGGAGGCGGAGCGGATGCGCTCCCCCCAGCGAGCCCCCCCCCCCCCCCGCCCCCGTGTTGGCTGCCTCTGACGGGCGTACAGTTGGAAAGGAATCCATGGTAATGCACTTTACAAGGCGCAGTAATTATATTAGAGAGAGAGAGAAACGATTCCATACATGCGGCTTGTTTCATTTTCCAGCCGACACACTGTTTTATTGTAATAATATCGGTGTAATGTGGAGATATGGTGGAACGCGGGAGCAGTTCTGGCAGGGGCCCAAACGAATCTATATTTCAAAATAAAACCAACACCTAAGTCCTTAAACGCTCCGAATTGGGAGATCCGGAAAGATGTCCAACGTGTCTTTGCAAAGGATTTAGTCATAATTGTACAAAAACAAAGATATCAGACGGTAAAGTTGCAAGATTTCGTCATATTTGACGTCACCTCCGTTTCTGGACCACGTAAGCCGAAAAGCTTTCGAGGAACAAACACGCGACCACTCCGCCCGCCAAGCACGCCGCCGCAAATACACAACTGCTCCTCCGCCGATTCGCCACCAGCCGGAGTCGCCGCGGCGGCAGTGGCCTGTCCCTGAAAGCAGCCGAAGGTTCTTTCAGGGACAGGCCACTTTCCTGAGACGAGGCGGGCGGGGACAGTGAAGTACGGCGGGCCGTGATTAGGATCAGTGCACCGTCAGGGCTCTAAGTTCCAAAAGGCTGAAAGCGATAGCGTTCGGAAGGCGGGAGGCGGGGGTGGTGGGGGTGGTGGTGGTGGTGGGGGGGGACTCTGCGGTAACATTGATAAATGTTTTCACCGGGCCGTCCGCCATTAGTGTCAGGGCGAGTTACAGCCACGAGAGCGGACAAACAGGAAACAGAGAAAGAGTGGGCGTAAATAATTGATAAGGCTGACCCTGCGCGATTCATATTCTGCGGCAGAGGATCAAAGAGCGCGACTCCGGAGTTTGACATTGAGCTCTCGGGCGCGGGAGTCGGGGAGAGAGAGAAAAACAAAAAAAGAAGAAGAAGAAAAAAAAAAAAAAAACGCTGCTTCCTTCGCCTGCCGACTGCTGCTTTGTGTTTGTATTAAAAATGCAACGCCCCCCCCCCCCTCCTCCGCTCTCGTCGGCTGGCACTCCTGGGCATTAACCAACTGGCTAATGGACTCACTGGTATCACCCCAGCAATTACAGCAGTTCCTAAGTAAAGGGGGAGGCAGGTGGAGGGAGGGAAGGAGGGAGGAGGAGGAGGGCGCAGCCATTTTGTTCCTGTCCGTTTGATGAAGCTGTTCTCGGCCCTCTCAGGTGTGAAATACAGCCTGTGTTGGACCTCTGGGTTCTTTTAGGTGTGATCAATATTTCAGAGGCGCCCAGACCCTACCGCGTGCCCCCCCCCCGCACCCCCTCTCCTCGCAGGCGGCTCGCCGGCTGATTATGAACATCCGAATGAACATTTGAGCCAATTAAAGATTGATGAAGCTTCGCAGTTTTCAGGGAAACGCTGATCTGAATCGCGCATTAGGGGCCCGTCGCCGGGGCGGGCGCCGCGCTCCTCGTCTGTCGGCGGCGCCGCGCAGCGCCTCGCCCGCCGCCAGCCGCCGGGCGCTCACAAAGCGGAGCTTCAGTCATGACACTCCAACCTCCTCGCTTCCCCGCTCAAGGCTTCAAGCACCTTTCATGGCGCGCCATTGATCGTGTGTGGGTCGCTGAATCGATACGAATTCCGATTTTTTCAATGTTTTAAGAGAAACTCAGCAGGAAACATGCTGTTTTTATCGAGATGTTGGTTTTCAATCTTTAAGTATTCTGCAGATTCTTCAAGTTGTCCTCTTGTTTTGTCAACAACGTCTCGAATCACCGCAATCGAAGCTGCTCTGACTCTGGAACTAATTGTCAGTCAGACAGCCTCCGGCTCACTGTTTCCTAATGACAGTGTGTTAGTTTTTTTTTTTGCTTATTAAGAGGTTCTCCAACCAAGCATTTCATTCTTTTAAAAGGTTAAGAGCTTTTTACCAACCGCCAGGAGTCTCACATTTTAACTAACTTCCAGTCGAACTCGGCAAAAACATGGATTTTCCCAGCTCTTAGTGAGCCGTTTCGTCGAGGCTTTGCATTTGTTTCGAGGCTTTGTTGCTCCGGTTGACCCCAAGATTGAGGTCTCTCCAGGAGTTTGCATGTTTTTCCTCCGTCTGGAATAGTTTGCTCGAAGGTCCATCGGCGTTTACTCGCTGTGTCGCCAACCTTCAGCTCACCGCCTCGTTCCGTCCTTCGCCCAGAGTCAGCGGTGATCGCCATCTTCCTTGGCTTGATCGCCGCTTCGCCAAGTGTGTATGTGTGTGTTTGAAACAACTCTAGCACACGTTTGGGATTCAGTTAAGTTACATTGGCTGGAGAAACTCAGACAAAGTGAGTCTCCGTTGCGTCGATCCGGTGCAGAAATTTAGTCCATTGGCAGCCGGAGCATAAAATATCCCCCCATTACCTCGGGTTCCGTGACCTATAGCTGAATCTCTCTGAGGGTTTTCCTCTCATTTGTTTCTACACACACGTGTAGCTTCATAGCGCTTGATCCATCTGATCTTCGGCGCGGAGGCTGGAGCTCTCTCGTGTAATCGGAGCCGTCGCTCTGACCGCTCGCCTTTTGAAGACTGGCGAGAAACATGGCGGAGAGCACCTCCCCCCGCCGAGCCCGAGGCGCCTCGCCGCGCTCCGCACGCGGGGCTGGGAGCGACGACCGCGAAAAAAGGGCCAGCGCCCGTGGCGCGCGGCCAGGAAATCCTCCTCGGCCGTCCGACGTGCGGGCCCTTCGGCGGATCTCTGAGCGGACAGGCGGCCGCAAATCGCCGCGCCCACCGTGACTTATCCCCGTCAATTACCGACGATGAATGGCTTTGGCACGGCGAAGGCCAGGCGCATCAATCCCACGCGTCCCCGCCCGTTGTTCTTGCTCCTCGGCGCGATCGATTCGCCTCCCGTCGCTCGCACCTTCCACTTTTGATGCCCCCCCCTTCCCTCGACCGCAAAAAGCTAACTTGAGCACTGATGTCAGATGAAAGAGGGGGGGGGGGAAATGAAACCCTAACTCCCACCCGGGGACGTGTTCACATTGCTGATATCAGATCTTCCTCGCTCCCAACTGGGCCTTAATATAGATCCAGTGGAGTCATCTCACTACAACTACTCTCTGCTCGTACCAGATTTCAATCAGGGTTTGATTGCAACGCAATACCTTTTTTTCCCCCTTTTTTTGTGGGCAGAAAAACCTCCCACTTTAATAACATTGCCTGACCTTAAAGTGCTTTCAACGCACATCCTCCTGCAGCAGATATCCGCCGTATAAACGCATATATTTATCCGTCTCTTTCTCGGCCTTCTTATCTCTTTTGTCAGCCCTTTTTTTTTTTTGTCCCCCCCCGCCCTCCCTGGCAGAGCTAAGCGCGCTTATTCTACCCATCTCACCTCCATAAAACGGCTGTCAGATGTATTTATCCGTCGAGGGGCCTGTGGCTTAACAGAATGACCATTCAGCGAGAGAGCCAGGGATGGATGGGATAGAGGGGGGGGGGGGGGGGGGGGGGGCGGCTATTGTCGTCCCCCCACCACCCCCTTCCATTGGCTGCGGCTGTCTGCCGAGGACCGGCGACGGCTGTCGGCCCGGCTCGCCCACCGCCGCTTTGAGCGATTCTCTCCCTTTCACTCCGCCCGGGGCGCTGCATGTGTTGGAGGCATCGATCGGCCCCCTCGAATTGGATTGCGGCGAGGCCTGATTACTGATGTCAGTGCGCCGCGCGCCGGGGCACGTGGGAGCGCCGGCGCTCCTCGTGCCGAGGCGGGGAAGACGGGGGGGTTGGGGGGGGAGTAGGTTGGGGGAGTGGGAGGCCGCGGTGCTCCCTGGAATTACATTTTATCAGTCTTAGTTACACGGAGCCTGAACACAACAGGCCCACACATACTGTACACTTCGATGACACGCAAACAAACTGGCAGCGGAACAAGCGGCGCTCGTGATTGGCGGCGAGGAGCGAGCGCGGGGGCACGGCGGCGCGAGGGAAGAGCAACGGCACATCGCGCCGGCAAATTACCGCTCTCCTGCGCGACGTGCCTCGGCTATTTGGAGTTAGTGGGGACCACTGATTGCTCGTTTAACTCGTTTGTATTTCTGGAGGTTGAAAATCAAGGGGGCTCCTCGGCGCAAGGTGACACCTCGCGATCGCACGCGTTGGAGGAGTGCCACGCCGGGGCTGGAAGCGATTCGCCGCGCGTCATTTGTTTACGCCTGGAATATCCGCCATCATCTTTTCCGCTAAGAGAACAATAGCCTTTTTTTTTTTCTCTCCAACCCCCCTCCAACCTTTTTTGCTCGCGAGACAATGAAGTGCCTTCCCGCCTCGCGAGCGACAGGCCAATAAAAAACGTAATTGGATCTGTCAATCAAAGGCCGCTGCCGTCGCCGCCGCTGCAGACCTGGGCGGGGGGCGAGGCGGGAAAAAGGCAGGTGGGTGGCGGGGCCGAGGCGCGGCAGGGCGGCCGGACAGGAAGAGAGAGGGGAGGAAGGGGGAAATAGCCGCCGCGGCAACAGTTGCGGACGGCGTACCGCGGTGGCGTTTGGGGCTGTTATGCTCGAAGCGGGGGGGGGGGGGGCAGGCAGGGGTCGTCGGTCCGTCTTTGTTTGTGGCCATTAGCGGGTCGTGTGATGCGGCTTTGATGCCCGCCGCGAGCCTCTGAAGGTCACGGTGGATGTACTCGCGCCGATGCGTCTGGCTGCGCTTCGTGTGCTCTCCCACCATCAAACATGTTGGGGGGGGGGGGGGGGGCTTTCACTCTCTCTCTACCAGGGAAAAGGTTCTGTCATTAGTCAGGCAAACCGGGCACTTTCGTGTGTGTGTGTGTGTGTGTGTGTGTGTGTGTGTGTGTGCGCTTTTTTTTTTTCCTTTCACGGTACACCACACACACACTGAGCATCACCTTGTCACATTAAATCATCAACATATTCCCGCGTGTGCTTATCTTGTCGGGCCGCGCGGATTATGTGTATTCGCCGGCGGATGAGCCGCGCGCGCGCCCGCACACGGCACGGCTCGCCGCGCCGCGCCGGGTTTTAATGACAACTACTTAAATTAAGAGGCCATTTACAGCCTGACAGAGACGTTAAGTGCGCATTCAGATATTCTGACTCCTCCGAGCCCCGCCACACGCTTTTAGGAGATGGCTTTTTCATGTCTGGGCGCGACATTCTTTTTCCATTATTAGCCGAGGCGGAGGTTCGCGGCGAGGCGGCGCCCGGCCCGCATTATGTGCGATGCTCCTCCGCGTCCCGTTTTCTTTCTCTTCTTTTTTCTTTTTTTTTTTTCAGTGAGGAGAGACAAAAGGATGTTTTAGCTGCCGCGCGGCGAACACGGCGCAGGTATTAAGACGGGAGGGGGAGGCTTCAGTTCCTGCAGAGTTTTCAGTTTTCTGCCGCGCACTTCAGGAACTTTTCTAAAAGCGGACCTCTCGAGGATGCGGTGTACCTTGAACTATGACGAACGCGCACTTTATATATAGAGAGGTACGCGCCACCCCGCTCCTGCCGCCATGCACGAGAAAAGGAACCTAATTTAGACAAATGGAAATAGAGACGTCGGCGTTCTTCCTTTCCAGACGTTCCACTTTAGACGAAGAGAACAAACTTAATGTGTTGAACGCAACAGAAACAAAGGCCTCAGCGCAGTGCGCCGATGTGGTGCGGAGCGGTCGCTTTCCCTCCAAAGTTTCGCCGCGGTAAGCGGCGGGGCAGAGTCACCACGGGACCACCGCCCTGTGAGCGAGCCCGGAGGGGCTTCAGTATCGCTTTCGAATGGCGATCCGAACCGGGGGGGTTTGGCCCGACTTGAAAGCACCGCTTCGCATTTTGAAGCCCGCGACGATAAATAAAGTTGAGCCGGGTGTCATCGTCTCTTCGGTCTTTACGTTTGAGCCTCGCAGAGCCCCCCCCCCCAGGTCCCCGTTGATCAATTAGCAGCGCGTGCGTTCGAACCGTCGCCCCGAGTCCTCCCTCATTCCGGTTCGGTTATGAGGAGCGGTCCCACCGCTCGGGGCTTCAAAAGGAAGGTAATTACGAGAGATTCCCCCCGCGGGGGGATTTAAACAAATGACACAGAAAAACGCAGCCCCCGCCCCCCTCCCTCCCCCTCCCCTCCCTGCCGACGCCACTCACGAGGCGCTCCCCCCCCCGCTCTTAAAACCTCTTCCTTGTAACGCCTACATGCCCGCGAACACGCGAGCAGTCACAAAAAAACACGCTGACAGCTCGGGAAAATTAGCGGTGTTCCTGGTAGAGGTGTGGGAGGGGGGCATGGAGTCAGAAAAATGGCACGGGGGGGGGGGCGGATCACGATTTACGGACATGGTCGAACTGGTTTTGCGTTAGAAGCTAAACAGAACATATGGCGCTCGTAGAGTCGATTGGGACCACGGCGGAGGGTAAGGAGCAGTTGGGAAGGGGGGGGGTTGGAGGGAGGGCCCCCACCCCCCCCAAATCCTGCCAGTTTTGCGGTGACAGGCTGCGGGGAGCATTACTCATCATTACAATCTCGGCTGGCAACCTATTTTCATCACATTACAGTGGTATAATGAAGCGTAGCGCGCCCGGCGTCCTCAGGTTCTCCGAGCAGTTCACTATTAGCGCAGCCGAGGGCATTCATCCAAGTAGCTTTATTGAACTTTTTACAGTTAGTTTATTGTCTAATTAATTCATTACGGCGCAACAACACAAGTGGGTTGAATCGCGGTGCGGCGGCAGTTCCGATTTTACTGAAATTCATCTCGCTCTGACAGTTGTGGCCCAGTTGATGTGCCTGCCGCTCATTGGGGAGGGGCGCTCGCGGCGCGGGATGGCATTTATCGGTTTATTGCGGGGCCGTTTCAAACGCTCAATGTCAATCAGCGCCGGGATGAACTCCTAACGTTGTTTTCGTCTCTCTTTCTGTCTCTCCCCCCGCACCTCCTCCCTCCCTGTGTGGCGTCTCTCCCTTCCAGGAGCAAGGCAAAGTCGGGGTGACCTTCAACATCGGGACGGTGGACATCAGCGTCAAGGAGCTGACCACGGCGGTGAACGACGGCAAGTACCACTTGGTGCGCTTCACCAGGAACGGCGGCAACGCGACTTTGCAGGTGGACAACTGGCCGGTCAATGAGCACTTCCCCACAGGTAAGGGCCCCCCACCCCCACCCCCCCTCTTTATCTCTTGTCGGATTAAAATCGTCCTCTAGAAACGTAGGAGTTGATTTAAATCATTCAAACCACTGGACACCATCTTTTTCTACATCCCGAGGGGCCTTTTTAAAAAAAAAGAAAGGACGCTGCTGCGTCCACTCTCTCAAACCTTCCAGGTTCAATTTGGTCTTTTTTGCATCCGGAAAGCCGCCAGTTGATATTCGCCATTTCGTCAAAGATCACAATCGTGTACTCACTGAACACGTACTGATGACCGCAGGCTTTCCTCGCACCCTCGCGGGTAAATACTGTACTCACACGGTCAAACCACCTAAAAATAAAAAACACCTGCCCCCCTTTCTTCACAACCGTACCTGCACACCGTGTTCCCGTCTTTTGTTCTGGCAGGAGTGCATTCCCTCCACCTATATATATATGTATATCTGTCTCATTCATTCCGGGAAAAGGGGGATAGAAATGACGCCAGGAGGCGGTTTTTGTTGGTGGGCAAAGAAGAGAGAGGGGGGTGGGGAATGGGGGGGGGGGGGAC
>JASSRZ010000020.1:11629301-11644072 GCA_032164315.1 Malacoctenus gilli
CATTATTTTTCTTCCACAGATCCCGAGAGGAAGCTAATTAGAACGTCACAGGCGGAGCGCTGATCCAACCGCCCCCCACCCCCCCACCCACCCCCCCACCCCCCCCACCCCCACCTGAAACGGACATGTGAAGCTCAGCTTGAGAGCGAGTGAGCGAAAAAGAGACAGAGAGAGAAGAGGGAAATAAATCCCTCCCTCCTTAAACAGTCCATTAAATTGAGTCGACTCTCCTCAACTTTGATATCTGCGTCTCTCCGTGTCAACTGGCTGAGGAGGAGCCACCTTTGTTCCCCCCCCCCCCCCGTTTCCTATTACCTGCTCTTCAATTTCACTTAGTCAAACGGCACGGGCGAACCCCGCGCGCGCACGGCGAGCCAACGAGTTGGGATGACAGAAGATAATATGAAGCCGCATTGATCTCCCAGGTAAAATTGTGCCGCGGCAGCAGTGCGCCGTTTGATAGGAAAACAGATGTTACAGCAGTAGACGGCGCCGGTGATCAGGTCGCGCTTTTCCACTCGACGGCGTCGGCGAGCAGTGCGGCGAGCGTCACGAGTGAAAAAATTGCGTTTTTTTTTTTCGTAAACAAAAGGTCGTAAACAAAAGCCGAACCACTGATGCTCCCGAATAGGAAGGGGCGAAGAGATGGGAGTTGATCCCTTTCACTTGCCAGCCCGATGTCTCAGCAGCCCTACAGCGCGCCCCAAGACGCCCGGCTTCACCCAGCCTCCCTCTCCTGGCGTGACCTGACGCGCTGTTTGCGGTTTGGTTCAATGCCAGCGCAGGTGACGCTAATCTCTTCTGTCTCTGGCTTTCTTTTGCCGTCGGCTGTCTTTCGCTTCTTTCTTTTTTCTTTTTCTTTTTTTTTTTCCTCCCTTTGACCAGATAAAGTCGGACGGGTTTCATAACCGCGCTCCAGCCGCCGCAGCGCCGCGCAGCACGGAGAAACTCTCGTGGCGTGCGCTCCGTGCGGGCGCCGTCCCAGCGGCGTTCACACTCGGCCGTACGGGACCGTGACAGAAGGGGATTCGATCGATCGCGGGAATGGGACCGTTTCTCGCTTCGCTGACCCCTGATGACCTTTACTTGGACTTACTTGAATTCACATGGTTATGACAGGAAATATTAAGTCAAAAAATTCTTGAAAACGAGCTTTTAACTTTAATTTGATGACCAAAAGAACACAGTGGCCGCTTGATAGTAGGTGTAGAAACCTTGTGGTAGGAGAAGATAATAAAGGAGGTGACGATTTGATAAATATCGGAATGATTTGTAAAGTTTTGCGATGTTTTTCCTACCAAACTACCAGTTTGAAGAGGAACAAATGTCCTCACAAAGCTGTCAGTTGCGTTGGAAGTTCGCAGCTTCGCCTCTCGTTCTTGCACTACCAAACCCTGCCAGACGGCGGTACAGTGAGTCACTCAAGAAGGAGGTGTTGTGAACACAAAGGCCGAAGCGTTTCGTAAATAATAACAGTATAAACCAACTCCCATAACTCTCGAGCCTGACGCACAAAAGTGACACAGCTGTCTTCTCTCCCACACACCCACACACACACTCTCCATTTATTAGCCTTTAGTTCACTCCGGGGATTAGCTGCCTCCCACCTCCATTATTATCTCAAAGCACCTTCTGCAGGTGTTCGCTTGTTGTTTTCTGAGCTCGTGTAAATATGTGTGATCCGGAGCCCGCTTCCAGGCGGCGCGGAGAAGCCGAGCGGCTTTCAGGTGCGGCGGCGCCGCCGCGCTTCCTTTGCACGCGCGATCGGGGAGCTCTTTGCCGCTTGCATTCCTCTCCCCGAGCGTCCCGCCGAGGTTTATTCCCCCTCTCTGTCCTCCCGCCATTGTCTCGAAATGGAGTTGAGGTCGGGGTGATCGAATGAGTGGTAATTTCTTTCTCTCTTCTGCCCAGGTAATTTGCAGGACATTCAGCGATAGTAATTCAACGATGATTGATTTTTTCTCTCTCTCTCTCTCTCGCTCTCCCACGCTCTGGCTTTCCCTCGACCTCCCCCCCCCCCCACCTTGTAAAGGCGTTGTCATCTCGTGAGTAATTACATGTTAGGGCGCAGACTCATCGACTGCTCGTCCGCGCTGCCGACGCTTAACTCGAAAGGCGGCCCAATGCCAGCGGGCTCTCCGGGCCGCTCGATAAACAGTTACCGGATCCCGGCGCGGCCCCTCCTCCTCCTCGGAGGGAAATAGGTGAGGACAAAGATGCCGGCAGGTTCGCTTGTCAGTCAAAGCGGCTGGCAAAATAGCCGGGGGGGCGGGGAAATTGGACATGTCGACAGCGGTGTTTACAAAGTCGGCGCGGCAAACATCGAAACATTAGGATTCACTTCAGATAGCAGCAGGAGGTGTTTAAAGCGTCATCTGCTTTTGAATTTCGAGCAAATTTGGGGGCTATTTTTTGATTATTTCCGCTTTATTGAGAGCTTCGTTTGATTGTTCGGGGTTTGGACACTCTTTTACAGTTGTGACTTTTGTTCACTCCGGCAAATGCCAGCGTTTACCCGTCCGAAGCGGCAATTTGGCGAAATAACAAAAGACGAGGCACAAAAACGTGGGGTGCAGTCAGATAATTATTGAGCAGACCTTGAGATTAGTCATTGCGGGTCGCGCGTAACCGGCTATTGATGCACAATGCTGGTTAGAAGTATCATCTGCACGCAGCCTCTCTAAAATGAAGTATTATTACGAGCGACTCGGGGTAAAAAAAAAAAAGGGGCTAAACAAAAGATTGAAATCGCAGGAACAAAAAAAAAGAAAAAACTCGCAGCCAGACAGTCGAAGCGTTCTAATTAAATGATAAACCGGAGATCCCGTCACGTCGTTTATTTCGTGCCGTGAGCCGAGCAAAGAGAACCGATGAATCGCCGGGGGAAGCAGACCTCGGGTCAGGGAGAGTCTGTGAGCAGCACCATGTTCCTGGGTGTTCCTGCGCATCCTGGGAAGATGATGTACGTTTTCCGCGGCGCAGTGTCGGGAACGGTCTCGAGAGCTCTGCGGGCACGCGCGCGCACGCACCCGACCGAGGTACACGGATGTGCGACTATTCGACGGCACGATGGCCGGAAGCTCCACTCAAGGCCACATGATATAAGGCACGACGCAGGCGAGGTTGATCTTTAACTCTGCTGCAAAAAAAAACAAAACCTACGAGTAATGCTTTGTTTCCCCGGGACGGCGTTACGGAGTCTCGCTCGACTCGAAAGCGTTTTTCACTGCTGAGAGCCGCCAGAGTTTTTTCTGGCACAAAAGCTTTTTTCAGCCGAGAGAGAGAGAGAGAGAGAAAAAAAAAAAAAGCTTTATGTCTGTGTGATATTGTGGAGCCTTTTCAATTGTATTCACACGCAGTCTGTTATCAGGCAACATATTTTACGATTTCACGCGGCGACTGGACTTCATGTCGCGGCGTCCAAGTCCAAATAAACACCGCTTGTTTCGAGGATTTTCTTCACTTCCTGTACAGGGACACTTGGACACATGGCCAAATAAGGTGTTTCCAACCAGCAACCTCCCAGACTGAGGTCACCCCCCCCCACCCCCCGCCCCCCCTCTATCGTGACCACAACCACACAAAACGGCGAAAACAGCCGCGTTATTGAAAGCACGAACGCTCCTCCGGGCAGAGCTTTGTTGACCTGAGGGGTAGTTGTTGTTGTTGTTGTTTACTCGCGGCAGATGCAGCCCATTTGCTCGGGGTCACATGAGGGTGTGGTCAGGCCTCTCGGACCAGAAAAAAACCCCAAAAAACAACCCTATGGACGCTTTGTTTATTTTTTTAGGAGTTCATATTTGTTTACTCAACGAAAGGAAGCAGGGAAGTATGCGATGTGTCTGCGCTCGCACATCAGCATTCTTGCCCCGGCTTTTCATTCGGTAGTCAGAAGCGATGAGAAGCAATGAATCTAATTCTGACAATAGCTGCTGAGTGATGAAAAAACATCTTTTTTTGTTAAATAATTGAAGGGATTTTGTAAACCGCTCACTGCCGGCGTATTTATTCGCCGGCTGATTATCCAAACTGCTTGTTTTGTTGCACCGTCAGACTGCATTGTGGCAGCGGTACTGTTATACATTGTTTTTTTTCCTCGGTTTATTTGTTTGTTTCTGGCCGTCTTCTGCGCTTACTTTGTGCCCGGCGTTCGCGTCGCCGACAGAGACAATGGCCGGAGCGGCGGGAATGAGATAAGTTACAGGGAGCGTAAATAAAACTAAAAACGCACCCCATTCGATCAGCTTTGTTTTTTTTTTCTGCACTGTTTGGAGTTTGGATTCAAAAAGAGGAGCGAGACGATCGGTGGCCATTCAGATGCGGGATCTTAACTGGAAATCACCGAGCCCACCGGATATCGAGGCTTTATCGGTAATAAAGCTTCCGAAAAAACAGATTACCGAAAACCAAATAAATTGTGCTCTCGAAATGCTGAATGCAGGAATAAGACCGGAAAAAAAAGGGCGGGAAGAGGGGGGGGCTTATGTGCTACACTGTGCTATTCTTCTATACAACAATATATCCACACTGATCCCATACAGCAGCGTTTCCAGCAGGCTTCTGCAGCTTACACGTGTGTGTGTGTGTCACTGTGTGTGGGCGTAGAATGTGTGTGCGTGTTTACAGCTTTGTCTCTTGTATTCTCTAATTATCCCCCCCCTCCCCAACCCCACCACCCCCCCCCCTCTAACAGTGCCCTCTTAGATCTCCTGTCTTTTTTTTGTCCTCGAATTCTTCATCCGTGTTCCTCCCTCCTTTTCTTCTTCTTCTTCTTCCCGCGGTCGTCGCACTTCGTGGCGCCGCGTCTCTCTCCTTCTTTCTCTCTCTCTATCTCTCTCTCTCTCTCTCTCTCTCTCTCTCTCTCTCTCTCTCTCTCTCTCTGTCTCTCCTACGGTCCCGTGTACTTGTGTGACAGCCCACATTACTGCAGGGGCTCGTCTTTGTTTAGCGAGAGGGTTCCAATTTCCTTATATAACACATTCCGAATCCCTGCGCTCTTTGATTTTGGATTACATGATCTTTTTCATTTTTTTTTCCTCCTCCTCCTTCTTTTTCTTCTTCTTCTTTTTTTTGCGTGAGCTGAAATCTTTTGAATCAAAGAGCGACTGGGCCGAGCCAGGCGGAAATCGTGCATCACACTCCGCCTTGAGCTGGCCGCGGTCCAGGCGTTGTCTCAGATGAATGACCATTGGCCTAACTACTCTGCATTCGCCGCGAGGAAAACTGTGTCCAACGCGTTTATGTGTGTGCGTGCGTGTAACGCCCCCCCCCCCCGCCCCCCCATTCCCCTCGCCATCCTTCGCTGCGGTTGGTCACAGCGAGAGGGGACCTTGTGTTCCTTCCGAGACGCACGTGCCGTCGCCCCGACACGAGGACTTTTGCTCCACGCTCGGGCGCGCCGGCAGCTTCGGCGGCAGAGCGCCATCCGCGACGATCTGCTCGCCGCCGTCCCGAAACGCAGACGAAACAATTCCTCAGGAGCGCGATAAATCCCCCCCCCCCACCACCACCACCACCACCACCGCCCGTCCCGCGGGGGGCCCCCCCGATGCGATTAGCCCTATCTGAGACCGTAATCTGCGTCGTTCTCAGGAACCGCGGCTAAGCCGAGCGCGCGAGCCGCCAGTCTAATTCGTCCTTTCAGCGCCGTAAATTTCAGAGCGACCTGATAAATGATGAATCCACTCTCTGGCTTTTCGGTGTGACGTCTTAGGAGAGTGTTTGGGGGGGGGGTGGTAGAAGAGCGAGCGGGGTTGGGAAATAATAACGGAGGCGGACGCGGGAGAAGGGGGGCGCCTACCCGTTGGGGGGGGGGGAGTTGCAAGCGGTTAATTGAGCAAAGGGAGACGAAAATAACTCGACAAAAGGGAGAGAAAAAGGCGAGCTTGCGGACGGACAGGGAAGGTGGAGGAAGAGGAGGAGGAGGAGGAGGAGGAGAGCGAATGGTGAGCGCGTGAAAAATAGATAAAATGATTGTGGCTGCAGCTGAAGAGACTTGATTCAGCCATGAAGAGGACTGATTGCAGAGAGAGAAAGAGAGAGAGAGAGTCTGGGAGGATGGGGGGGGGGGGAGCGGGCGAACATCTGCGGGTGGACGGAGAGAATCGAGAGAAGCTCGAATGCCCGAAAGAAAGTGAGAGAAAGTGGGATGGGGGATCGGAGTGAAGGTGGACCGGGGGGGAGGGAGGGGGGGTGCTGCTGCAACAGCTCGCGGTGGATTCCAGCCCTGGACTGATGATTTTTGGACAGGACCATACTATATCAAATGCACTCATCATCACCCCCCCACCCCCACCCCGGAAAAGGTAGAGAGTGCCAGGAGCCTGTCACGGTAGACATTTTTCGCGGCGCTGATGCGCTCTCAGCGCCGGCCCCCGTGATGGAACCCCGGCGAGATTAGTCTGGCACGCGCGCCGGGAACAGAGGCGAGAGCGGCCCGACGAGCAGACGACTGTCGCCGCGCCAGCGCGAGCGTGTTTGACTGAATGGCTGCCACCGCTGGGAAAAAGACAAGAAGGAGGAAAAAAAAGAAAATAAAAACAGAAACCTAGACATTGTTTTGGCTGAGAGGGGGGTAAAAAAAAAACACGGTGTAGGCATGGATACTGTATATGGACGTGACAGAATTAAAGGATTCGGTTTGGTTCCCGGTGGATCCGGATGGGTCTTTTTCTCCTGGCTTCCTCCCACAGTCAGAAAAGAAGAAAGAAAATACATGTTGTTTTTTGGTTAATAGCTGGCTGCAGGAGTGGATGCATGCGAGATGTTTGCGTTCGATGATCGAGAGTCGTTCTCACTCGCGGTGTCGCTACCAAAAATGGGCAGCGCGGTTTCTAAAGAACCCGATCGCGTGAGATCTCCTCATTTCTCTTCGATTGGCTCCTTCTCAGGGTTCAGTTGGGTGTGATTTTGGATTTACGTTCAGAATCGGGGTTTCGTTTGTGGCGTCCTGGCTCTCCCCTGAAGCCACCTCAGCTCCTGCTGCTGCATCAAACTAACACCCCGGTTAATTGTTGGGAAATGGGAACTTTGTTGTGGGAATAAACCTCCTTTGGTGTCGCTGGAGGGAGGAGGGGGGGGTGACAGGCGTGTCGGTCCGTGAGTGGAGCACAGACACCTGCATTGCGCTTGGTGCCATCAGAAGGTTAGTTTTATCAGATCTGACCTTTAAAGACCCCCGGAGACCTCTTGGAACTTCTTGGAAATGATCCCCCCCCCCCCACCACCACCACCACCACCACCGTCCCCTCTCACTCTCTCTCTGTGTCTGCACCATCAAACAAACCTTTATCAATAAAAAAGAAAACCAGTCTGCACTTTGGATCTGCTGGAAATGGGTCGATCTGGAAAACAAGTCATGTTGAAGAGATTATTTCAGGGGGTTTTTTGATCAGAGCGACCTTGGGAAGAAATGTGTGACCCCCGAAAAGGGTTAGAAACTACAATTTTACTCTCGGCCGTGAGAAAAGCATCAGCAATTGTCATCGAAATGGAAACAGAAAAAGCTCCCTCCTCCCTCTCAAAGTCAAGTAAACGTCGGACGAAAATCCGGCTGGAGCCGTCCGTCCACTTCGCTCTAAGAGACGCAAGGCTAAAAAACGTCGGAGGCGGACGGGGGGTCTCGGGTAAACACCCGGTGCTTTTTTTTCACCGGCAAGGTCGTCCATTCTGAAGTCACCTTTAGAAATTGAATATCAAATTGACAAACTGGGGAGATTTTTCTCATTAGTTGGACAATTAGCTTGTGGTGTATTCATTACGGGGGAGAGTGGGGGAGGGGGGGGGGAGGGGGACGGTCACCTCATTAATCACCCGGAACAATGTACAAGCGCTACTACCTGAGAGCCCGCCATGAGGGATGCGCGGCCGGCTTTCCGGCCTCACTCCTCTCCGATTCCGATTTCACTCCGGCCCCCCCGCCGGCCGTATTAGACTGCTTTGGGAGACTCGGCCGGGGACGACGCTCACCGGGCCGGGAAGCCGGAGAGATTACGGGCTGTTCTGTGGCCGCCGCTTATCCGCCTCTCTCTCTCTCCCGGCCTGCCGCCGCCGCCGCCACCGCGCAGCCCGTTTCCGCCTGACTCCGGGCCATCCAGGCCGCGCCTCTGAATTTCACAGGCGGCCATCAGTGCCTCCCTCTGTGGCCCTTGTCCAGAGGAGAGTGTGTTTTGGCTGCCACCTGAAACCCGCTCCAGATCAAAGGAACGGGGAGGGAGCCCTGCTAGCAGCTGATTAACCTGCTGGCACGCCGCAGACACGGTCCTTTAGCTCCTCGAGCTCCCTCGCAGCCATATCCACACTCCTTCCCAGCTGGCTGTGAACCGAGCACTCGGACGGATTTTACCCCCCCACCCCCACCCCGGCCTGCCGAAAGATCCCACTTTCAGCAGGGAGGGGAAGTGACGCAAGCGTGCGGTTTTTTCCCGTGCATTCGCGCCTGGAAATGTGAACGTACTTGGCAGGTGAGAGCGGAGCGCTTTGAACGAGTCGAGCCGCAGAAGCGGGCGACGAAGCGGGCTCGGGCGGGTGCGAGCGGGGAGGAGGCTGAGAAAGACGGAGGCGGTGTGGTCACACCCTCAGTCAGGCGGTTCCGCGTCGGGGGATTCACGCGTGGCGGCGGCGCGATCGGCCCGCGCGGCCGGTTCAGGGACGATAAACCGGGACGAGCTCTGATTCTGGGTCACGGAGAAATGGAAGTGGGTTGTGATGTCAGATCAATCATGACCGACTGTAATATGGATGCGTTGCCAGGGAAACACGGTGAGCGTTTTGTTCCGGACAGCCAGTTCCGCCTGTTCACTTCTCCCCCCAGTCACGGGCCCGCCAGGGTACCGATTGATCCCATCGCGCCGTCGAGTCCGTCGGCGCGCGCTCCGTCGCACTTCCGCCTCTATTCTCGGCATCCGCGGGCCGGCGCGTGGCCTTCAGAGGGGGAGCGCCGTTCTCATTGGCAGACAAAAAGAAAAAATACAAAAAAAAACACTTTCTTCCTGGAGCTCGCACGGCGCGCGGGCACTATCAAACCAGAAATAACGCGACACGCCCGTTCACGTTCCCTCGTAAGAAGTCGCTCTGTCATCTCTAATTCCCGCGTACCTCGGCGAGCGTTCGCCACAGTCTCCGAAGAGGGAAACAATGCAGCTGGAGTGGATCGCATTTTTTGCACCCAAAAGGCCTCCCACTATGTCAGTAATGATCTCATTTGTATGCATTGTCCTCTTCAAATCTGTGTCACGGTGGGACTCTTCCCCCCTGCCAGGGGGGTACTTCAAGTTATCACTCCTCCCTCGAACGTCAGCTTCTTCTTCTTCTTCTTCTTCTTCTTCGTCTTCTTCTTCTTCTTCTTCTTCTTCTTCTTCTTCTTCTACAAACAGCTCACTGCACCAAATCACTCCTCGGCCCCCTTGAAATGTAAAAGCGGGTGGTGTCCAGTGGGAAAATTAGCGCCCATAAATTACCTCCAATTTGCTGCCGAGAAAAGAGGCGGTTATTGCATGTCTGCCTTTTCCTCGCCTTGATATCCTTCTTGTTATCTTAACTCTCTTGAATATTATGTCTTTCCGATGCTTTTAACTTCTTCTTCTTGCAGGCTGAGTATGCAGTGTCTGTTTTGGGGGTTTTTTCCCTCATGGTTGCTGTGTTTCTAATCCAATGTTTGGCTAAATATTGGTGTGGAGTGTGCTGTTTAAATATGGATTTAAAAGCGAGAGAAGAAAAAAAAGAAAAAGGTTCGACTAAAGTTGACGCTACCTGGTGACAAATACAATCCTAAAGCTTTTATAAATATCTATAAACGAATTTAAAACTCTTCATAAACGACTGTATAAATGTGTGATGTCTGTTGCCGTTGCCGACTGTTTCAAGCCTGTTTGTTAAACTCTCAAACTTTAAAGGCAACAGCGACATTGAGCGCTATCAAATGGCAAATAAGAAAATCCCGTTCAAATATACCCGGCCAGTAGAAGATTGGCTTCAGGAGAAAGGTAAATCTCTATCCAACTTCTAGAATGTTTTACTTTCTTTCTTTTTTTTTTCATATTTTCTGTCATTCCATTGGCTTGCCCCCCCGCCCTCCCCCCTTCAGCCTCCGAGAATGAAAAACCATCCCTTAAACCCTTTTAAAAAAAAAGAGAAAAAAAGAGCTGTAAAAAAAAAAAAAGCCGAGCGGTTTTCAGTTCCACCTCATTCCTCCGAGTTTCTTTTCCTCTTTTCCCTTCTTGTCATCGTCATTCTTTCCTTTTTTTGGGGGGTGTTCTGTTGACTCACGGTGTCCAGTTAAAGGGACTCAAGGAGACAAACGGTGCACAAGCAAAAAAAATTGAGAACCAAAGTGCTTCTTGACTGGGCGGGAGGTCAGAGTGGGAGCGGAAGCCCCACCCCCCACCCCACCCCACCCCACCCTGGCATAAACGCTCCAATGGGCGAGACATGAGTAAAAAAAAAAAAAAAAACTCACTCGTGTGGTGACGGAGAGCTCATCGGGGCCCGTTTGGCGGTCCCCGTCATCCCAGTGATGGCGATGTGCTATCCAGTCACATCGCCAACGAAACCCCCCCCCCCTTCTTCCAACTTATGTCAGTCGTGTGGGGGTGGGGTCCAAAAGAAGACACGGGCTTCCTCCCCTTCCCTTTGTTTCTAACACGACATAATATCGCTCTAAACCGCCTTTAAAAATTCATTGCACATAAACATCTTAACCTGATTATAAAGTCCCTTTAACGAGCGCTCAAACACAGACGGGTCTGGAAAAAGAAAACAATCCCATTACTGCTGCATGCATGACTCCACACATGCTATTTCATTCCGCCGTGATATGAACGTCTTGTCCCTGTCATTCCATACCGAATGTGTTATGCATTGCGCAGCCAACAAATGTACCCAAGATTGCGGCGCTGTAAAATTAGACAAATGAGATTTTTAATTATGATTCCTGTTTTGTTGAAAGTTGCTACACACACACACACACACACACACACACACACACCCCTTTCTAATTAATGCACCAGCGCCGTGTTTTGACAGTGATATTTAGGGCTCCCTCGTAATGAAATCCAGGCGGCGAGCGAGCGTCGCGTCGCTTCGCGCGGCCCGTACGCCGGGCGCCTGTGCACGCGATTAATAATCGCCGCGCCGCACAGGTCGGCTGTTTTTGCCTGGAGAATATTAAGAGTATCTGAGGAACATGTTCCAGCTCATTTTTTTTCAAAGATTTCCTTTGGTTTGTTGGTTGTTGTTGTTTGTTTTTTTTCTTTTTCTTATTTTTTTCCCCTTTTTTCACACCTGCATGTGTTCGCTCCCTTGTGATCCTGCTGCTCTAACTGCACAATGTTGATTGTTTCCAGCTTTAAAAAAACAAAGAGAGCTATGTTGTATAAAACAGACACAAAAGAGAGATTTTCTTGAAGACATTTGGACACTTAAACGTGTCTTTTTTTCATCGTGAATGGATTGATAATGGATTTTTGTCTTTATGTTCATAAAGGATTTTGGAGGAAGTTGTTTTTAAATGATTTATTTTTCAAGACAGCAGCTTCAGTTTTGAAACAAGAGAGATGTTGTGTTGAATATCCTTTATTTTCAAAATAAGAGCATGGTTTCATTGTACTTTAACACCATCAACAGCTCAGAGTATTCAAGACGTAAATGAATAATATTCGTTTTTATGCATTTTTCTCGTGTCATTGAGAGTTTCCTAAGAGCAGGTGAATGTCTTTAGTACTTGTGTCTTCATCGTACTCCTTTAAACCACCCCCCCCTTCACTCTCCACCCGCGCCAGGCCGGCAGCTGACAATCTTCAACACCCAGGCCACCATCTCCATCGGCGGAAACGACCGCAAGCGGCCCTACCAGGGCCAGCTCTCGGGCCTCTATTACAATGGCCTCAAGGTCCTGAACATGGCCGCCGAAGGCCACGCCAACATCAAGGTGAACGGCAGCGTGCGGCTGGTGGGCGACGTGCCCGCCAGCCGGGGCGCGGCGCGCACCACCACCTCGGTGCCGCCGGAGATGTCCACCACCTTCATCGAGACCACCACCACGCTGTCGACCACCACCACGCGCAAGCAGCGCTCGCCGCCGACTATTCAGGTAAGACGGAGGGAGTTCAAGGCGGGGTCTGGACGGCTTTTACGATCTCGTGTGACTGGACGGCAGTTTCAGGCCGATTTTCAACTTTCAACCTACGTAGCCAACGCATGAGCAGCGTCGCGTTCAGTGGCACGTTGTCTTGCGGGAGATTTGGACGCTGAGAGACACGGATGGGTTTTTTTTCTTCTTCTCCGCGTCACGCCTGGAGGTCCGCGGGTTAAATGTTGCGCTTTCTCGGTGATTACGTTCAAAAAACGTGACAAAGTGAATGTCAAAACATCAAGTTCTTTGCCCCCCCCCGCCCCCCACCCCCCCACCCCCTCCCGATGTTCTGTGACTTCACACGCGGATTGTCGCCGCGCCGCTTCCTCCTCCGCTTGATCGGTCAAGGTCGGGATACTGTATTTCTCATTCTGTGGAGGATTGAAGTGCCGCTGTTCACTGAGGTGTACAAAGCCGGCCTCGCCACTGTTCCCTCCCTTCGACATCCCCCACCCACCCCACCCTCCCCCCGTCTCTGTCAGCCCTCTCCGTTTCAGCCTGTATCCGTCTCTGTCTGTCACTCAGGCGGCCCCTACGCTCCGGCCTGAGAAAGCCCCCCCCCCCCCCCGCCCCCAATACATCCCGAGTCCGAGCCAGTGAATGTCAGCGCCGTGCCAAGAAAGTAATCACGCTGAGCAGTCCTTTGACACCCAGGGGACAAATTGAACCATTCGTTGTCCATATTAAAGCAATAACTCTCTCTCGGGGGTGACACAGATCTGAAAGGGGGGGTGGGGTGGGGGGGGTGTTGGCCGTTGGATGGCAGTCAGGGACCACTGTTATCAGCCCCCTTTCACCTCTGCAACAGATTGCCCGGCGCGCGGCGATGATGGCCCCCTTCATGTTGGCGCTTGACATTTGTACGTCTGCATTGGCGCGAGTGTTGACGGAGGCAGGGGGGAAAGTGTCGGGGGGGGGGGTGGTAGTGGACGGGAACGCCACTAAATACCCCTCGATTTGGACAAAACCGTCCAGAAAAGGAGTCCAAAAAGTCAACATGTGCGTCTTCTCAGCGGCAAATCACCGGCGATGCAGCAGCAGTAGCAGCTTCACCCGAGTCGCTCCAGTTAAAGAGAGGAACGCGACGGCGCCGGGAGAAAATGGCAAAATGGCATCTTGTGTTGTGCTCTAATATTATCAAAAGGGGGGGGGGCGATACAGCCGCGGCGCACGGTGAAAGCGAGTTCGCGCCGCTTCTTTTAAAGGTGCAATGATGAACCGATCCCTCTATTGTGGATACTCAGGATGCTCCTGTGATATTCTCACCGATGCGAGTTGGTAATTCGACACCAAAAAAAAAGTACCTCTTTTTTTTCCCCGCCCCTCTTTTTTGCCCTCGCTAACTTTTCACTTTATTTTTGTATTCCTTCCGAGAGCACACCTCATTCGCTCGTCCCCCCGCGAGCTCCCGCGGCCGCCTCGGCTTTGATTCACGCCGCCGTGTCGCCGAATTTTCATTTGCCGGGGCCTTTAATTTTACAGTTCCCCAGTCGGCTGTCAAACACCGCGGCGCGAGGAAGGTGGAGGAGAGGGGGCCTGTGTCGCTTTGGCAGATTTCTCCACCCCTCTGGGCAGTTTAGGGGAGCGGAGGGAGCCGAGCTATCATTACTGATGTACTGCGGCGCCGCGGCGAAAAGAGCCAAAGGCGTCGGGCGCGAGCGCCGGACCCCGAGCCGGGCCGTTGCCTAGCAGCGGCGGCCAAGGGGGGGGGAGGGAGGGGCGCTGAAAAAGCGTGTGCTTCTGCGTGGCTTCGCCGTGCTATTTTTGTCCCCCCCCCCCTTTCCGCTTGCTCCCCTTTTTTTTTTTCGAGGGTGAGAAGTGGCGAATCCCTCGGTGTCCCTGGATCAACCGAATGAGAGCCGGGAGGGGGGGGGGGGTTGAAAAGTGGAGACAACCAATCTTACGCTTAATTAATGACAGCTCCGCGGGGACGGGCCGACGCGACCGACGCGTTTCATTTTCGGAGACCGTTCCTCCTCCCCCCCCTCTCTCTCTCTCTCCTACTCGCTCGGCCTCCAAAGCAGAAACAAAAATGCCGTAGACCAGACATTGATCCGGTCAGCCGGAGCCTCGCCGAAGCCGGTCGCACCGCGAGGCCGGTGTCCAATTACGCGCGATCGATGCGGCCAGTGCCTAGGCTCTGGGGAAGTTCAGGCCTTCGCCAGAAGGGATCTGCGCTGCGGCGCTCGGCGACGGAGAGGGATCTGCCAGCTCGGCTTTGTTTCCAAACAGAGGATCGTCACGTGAGCCGCCGCTGTGGGATAAACAAAAGACTCTTTTTTTTTTTTTTTTTAATCCTTTGGAAAAAAAAAACGTGGAGGAATATTAAAGAGGAGCCTTAAAATAACATGAGGGATTAAAACCAAACGTGACGGGTTCTTAACTTCAAGTCAAAGACGTTCTGCGATTCTGTCCTATATATTGGACGTCCAAGCTCAGCCGGGAGACGCGTCGATATGGCCGAAAGTTTTCACTCGGGAAGAACAGGAGAGCCGGAAGCGTTCTCAGCGGGCTCTCGGATCGTACCCGTGCGTCACGTCGACTGCAGCACCGGTCACCCTCTCGTGTAAGAACCGTGTGCAAAAGTGGTTACATGTCTCAGTCATCACTGGGGGGGGGGGGGGGGGGGGGGGGGGGGGGG
>JASSRZ010000020.1:11652702-11662834 GCA_032164315.1 Malacoctenus gilli
ACAGTGAAGGTTGATGTGGATTCTTCTGGGAAGAAGTGCAAAGAGAGAATGATGAAGGTTCTCATTGAAAGGCCGTCGTCCTCCTCCTCCAGCCAGCACGAGTAGGGGACCACGGAGATGTGAGCAGACCGTACTCGCAGAGGGGTGTTACTCCATCTTTTTCTCACTCCTGCTCCCGTCGTGTCGTTTCTCTCAGTCTTCAGGGTTTGGTGGTGAAGAACTACGAGTCACTCCCGGAGCTGAGTGCAGCCTTCTGTGAGCTGCAGCTGAGTGAACTTTACCAGGACATCACTGCATCACTGAAACACTGACGGGAGCTGAAGCTGTGAGGATGCTCAGTGTTTTTCCATGCCAACTTCAGCACCACCTTTGTGGAATCATCAGCTTCATCAAGACTCGATGAGCCTAAAACCATCGGTTGATCATTGCTGATTTTTATGTACTGTGACGGCTGCTTGGCAGTGGTCAGTCCTGCTCCGGGGTCCTTCTCCAGATGTGTTTTGATGGTCTTCCAGGTGTACATTGTGGAGAGTTGTGCTCTTCCTGGGAATGCCTGCCCAGTCTGCTCTCAGTAGGACCCATATAAGCCATGGACTCTCTTCTCTCCTCTCCCAGTCATCATCATCACACAGGGTTAGGATTTCTTTTGCTGGCTTCTCTGTGAAGTCTTCCACAATCCACACTTGAACTAAACACACTGAGTTGCAGATGCACACACCTGAGAAACCCTGTGATTTATTTTTGAAATAAACTATTTATAACCCTTAACAGATTGTGTTTTACCATCATTTGGTGAGACCAGCGAGTGGAGACATGACAACAATAGATGTTTGTGGTTAGATGAGATTTGTTAAGCGTTCAGTTTGAGAACAGGGAAAGGGATTTTTTGGACAATTGCACCACCTAGTGATTTATTAGAGAATTACATCACGGTTTTTTTTCATTTATAAACTATCTCGAGAAAGTTTTACACATTTTATTCATTCATCTTATTGTTTCCATTGAAGGGATCATAAAATATGTTTATGTCATAAATATTCACTCACACTCACTTTTGTCTTCACATAATTACACATACAAACCAAACAAAAATGTAGTGCTCATGACATCTGAGTTGTCAGTATGAAGTGTTTGATGCAGTTTGACACAACAACGTGTCACTTTAGCAAATGCTGGGAAAGACTTAATCCCGAGATATTTATTCCTTTTATGATAATTTTTTTTATGTATAAAAGGTTCAGGGTTTTTTGTGGGGGGGGGGTCATTTATTCATTCATGTATATTTAGTGGGGAAAAAAAATAAAACCACACCATAAACTGTGTCAAACCAGTGAATCGATTGGCTCGAACAAACGTGTACACTGGTGTCCTCCCCTGACCGGACCTGCTGACCCTCACAGCAAGTCTGCTCTGCGACTTTATTGGGCAACTCGATCACAACCACAAACAGCGTCAACACACAGAAAAACAACGACTGTGCTCTCAAAGCGGGGTCGCTGTGTAGTGAGTAGTTACACACACACAGTGACTGAGTCAAGAAGAGTTTGAACCTCAGGTCAGTCACCACTTGGCAGTTTCCTCCTAAACCACCTAAAACACACAACTGGCTGCTTGATACACTTTCACAATGTATCTTCCATCTGAACTGCTTCTATCGTTCTTACTGTTCGACACTGATCTGTGTGGACATCGAGCAGTGCAACTCCACCCCCCCCCCCCCAACTAGAGTTTGCCACCTCTGCTGGAAGACCCTGGCTGGTCACACTCAAGAGTAATAAGCCAAAATATGTGCAGGATGAAGCTATCAATATTGAAAATACCTCGCTGTTCATTCAGTGGAGTTACTCTTGCAGTTTATTGCTACAACTGCACTTAATTGTTGACAAAATAAACGAACAGACTGACAAATGGTTTCAAGTTTCAATTCTGTGGTGTTTGAAAGGTTTGACCTGGGGGTAGCAATGTGTTTAGGGGTTGAAACAGCCCTTTTTGAGGTGAGACCAGCAGACAAGGTGGAGCATTCGCTCCCCGCAGCCCCCTCTGCATGGAGCATCTTCCGTCCCTGTGCGCTCCTGCGCCTCCTCGGCTCTACTTTCAAAGCGGGCGGCGGACTGACGCGCCCACACGGTGAGGGGGCGGACAACGGAGAGAGTGTGTTTTCGACCCCCTTCGCCATTTATCGAGCCACAAACTCTGAAGGCGTCTGAAGCCCCCCTGGCTGCCTCCTGAGGATGACCCTGCTTTGGCTTTTAGTCCTTGTCGGCGTTGACAGCGCACGGACGCGCATGTCGGGACGCGGGGACCTGTACACCAACCACTGGGCGGTGCGGATCACAGGTGGACCCGAGCAAGCGGAGGCCGTTGCGGCCAAATACGGCTACAGAAACCTGGGGCAGGTAAGGACCGCTGCGGGACTTCTGACGGGGGGGGGCGGAAAATCACCTGTGGGCGAGGGGGTTGGGGGGGGACTTATGGAAACTGGATTTAAACTTTTTTTTTCCTCAATTAAATCTGAAAGCATCTGCATCAGAGTATTAGGATGGTGTCTGCAGAATTGCCCCCTTATGGCAAATCCAGTGGCAACAAAATAGGACACATTAGGACACCTAAAGGTCATATCTGTCTGTTTTAAGAACTCCCCACCACAAGAACCTGCGATCTCCACCTGGGCTCATCACTGCTCAGGAGCTGTTCAGCAGGCAGCAGATTGTCTTGTCACTGTTGGGGCTGTTTTTACACTGACCAACTATCGTCTCGTCAAAATGATGATGGTTTTACAACAGTGGTGTCTGTTCAGCTGCTCCCTTTTTTTTTACAGCGGTCTCCACAGACAGCCACTGAGACTTGTATTGTTCAGATTTGGCTCCTGCTTGCAGCAGATGTCCTTCCTGCTGCAAACAGTCTCTCTCCAAATCCATAACTGAGAATAAGACAACTGTACACTTAACGACTCTCTCTTTCGTTATTCAATCAACTACCTTCAAGGTAAGTGTGTTGTTTTAATCAGACATTGAAAGGAGAGTCATACAGCCCTCGACCTGTGTGCTGGCTTTCTGGTTCGATCAGTCAGAGAGCAGCAACATTCCTCCTGATTTCCCAGTGAGCCCCCTCCTCTCCAAGGACTATAATCTATTTCTAATAGGCTTCAAATTGCTTCCACACCTGGGAATCATCCAGTAAACCCATCACCAGATTTATTTACCTCCGTGCACTAACAAAAAGAGCCGCACTGTAAACAGGTGAAAAAGGGACGTGAGCACGTCGACGGAAACTCTCAATCCCATGTTACCTTGGAGACTCTGAAATGGTGACGAGGCGCAGAGTTCCATCTGATCCATTAAAACTTTCAATTAAGCACTCATCAAAGTCAACCTCCGTCGCTTTTCACCACAAAGGAGAGAAAAAGGAGCAACAACCATCAGACACGGTGTGAATGAAAAGGAGGACAAACTGAGCCCCGGCGGATAAGCCGCACACCAGTTGCAGTGAAACGCTCACAAGCAAACAAACCGCTGCCCATCATTCTGAGCCAAACATACCTGCTGCGTGAAGGAGACTGACAAAGTAAAGCCTGTGTCATGAGAATTCAGGTTTGGCTTGACAGGGAAGGAGCAGGCAGGCCACGAGCCAGCACATGTGTGCACAATCCAGCTCACATTTTTGGTGCAAAACCAGCAAAAAAAAAAAACCATGTACTGAGTGACTTGTGATTCTGTACAGATGGACTGAATGTGCTTTGGACTTGGAAAACCTTCTTTTTTTTTGGGGGGGGGGGGGGGGGGGTTGTCTATCTGTATCGATCGCCACGGTCATCCCGCGTCGAAGTGGTCAGAGCTGGAAACGCCGCTTTAATGAAGTCTGCCGATCGATCCGGCGGCGGGGTTTGTTTGCCCCGGTTGGGAATTTGTGCGTCACTCCAAAGGTAATCAGGATAATCAGGCCGGACCGAAAATCACGGCGGGTAATGCGCTTTCTGCGGAAGTGCGCGCACGTTGGAGCCCCCCCCTACCACCACCACCCACACACAAACACACACACACACGCAGACCCAACCAGCCCGTAAATCCCACCACCCAGAATCTTCAAAAAAAAAAAAAGAAGAGGCAATGATGACAGCGTTTGTTGAGAATAATTACACCAGAAAGGAAAACACTTTGCTGCCAAGATGTATCCCACTCCGTGTTATGGAGATTTAGAGCGAGAATTGGATTTCCCCAGCTGTGAAATCAGTTTTTGTAGTCCCGCTGGCCAACCGCGTCATTATGCTATACCCAGCTGTAGGCTCCCATCGCTGCGCGCGCATCGAGCCTTCGCCTTTTTTTTTCCGCTCCGCGAGCTCTTTTTTTTCTTGCGTTCCCAGAGCCCAGCCTTGTGCCTCGTGCCTCGCGCCACGCGTTATTATCGACGTCTCAGGGGGGGTGGGAATGGGCGGCAGCTCGCCGCGTCGGTCCCCTCGGTTCCGCGTCGGTCCGGACGCGGCACCTCGGCGCGAAGCGTGGTGGCAGCCTGGGATCCGTTTGGGAATTAATCGAGCGCAAAAGCGAGCGGATCGGAGAAAATGTCAGACGTCGCACTTCAAAGGAAGCCCCCTCTCCGGCCCCCTCGCTGATCTGGACCCAAAGTGAGTCCGCCCAACGCGAGGATGTCCTCACAAATTCAGCGTGACGACCGCAACGCGCGGCCCCTGCTATGGAATGGAGGTGCAGGAGCCTCCGTAGCGCGACCGTGTGCCAGCAAGGCCAGTCTGCGCAGAGATACTACAAACATGGCCGACGGCAGGAACGGAGGTCGTGAATGTATTGTTCTTTCATCGTGTTTCTGTCATCGCTTCAGCCTTATTACTCAATATGCTCTGTGTTCAATGTGTAGAACCAATTTTGCCCTTAAGGTGGCAGCACTGAGTCACTTCAGCACCCTCAGTTAATACTTCTAAGGTGTTTTTGTGCAGTGGAGGGGGGGGAAACAGCTATAAGTAGCTCTGGGAGAGTTTTTACCACCTATTGATGAACAGCAGCCAGAAGTGTAAGAAGTTGGAGAACATCAAGACGAAGCAAACGAGTGCAACGCTGATCAGTATTCAGCGCGCCAGCCAATTAAAAGAATGTTCTTGAGCCATTAAATTAGCATTAACAGCTGTTTTCGGCATCAAACAACAAGAACGAAAGCGGGTTCAACACCCGAGTTAGCGTCTTCCCACTCCAGCATCTGTCGACATTGTTTAACATTTCCATATCTGGAGCGAAGTACGTAAAAACATGCTCCCCCCCCCCCGCCCAACGCCACTTCATGGCGAAACGCACTGCGATAGGCGACCAAGAAACGCAAGCGGCGCGGCCGGAATATCCGTGTCCGCGTCCTCGCTGAACTTTCTAATAAAGTGGAAATCAGCGCGGGCCAAATTGGACAATTTCGGCCGCCTTTTGAGAGAGGCTGTGCGAAGTCGGCCCCCGCCGAAGGGGTTCGCTCGGCTGCGCCCCGCTCGCGGCTTCGGCGGCGGAGAAACGCGGCGTGAATGGACAAGAGATAGGCAGCGTTGTTGTTGTTGTTTCCTTTTTTTTCTTTGGCACTCGACGCTGGGTGATGGCGCGATGGACTCGGGGCTGAAATTGCTGGAACAGACTTTGAAGTGGCTTTTTTTCCCCCCCATCTCTCTCTCTCTCTCTCTCTCTCTCTGTCTCTCTCTCTCTCTCTGTCTCTCTCTCTCTCTCTCTCTGTCCCTCTCTGTCCCTGCCTCCCACATCTGCTGCTATCATAATAACAAGCAATAACCCTCTTTCAGCAATAACCAAGACTTTTACGCCTGTAATGCGGCTTCAATAAATAATGCCATGTTTACCAAGGGGCCATATTTTTTACGGCTATTTAGTGTGTGGGGGGGGGGGCTGCCCTCCTGAACGCCCCCCCTCGCCTCTCTACTTCCACTCCTCACGTTGGAGTACAGTGCATAACGCGGCACGTCGTTATGCACAGAAGCACAAACGCGCATTAACGCATTATCGAAACGTACCGATACGGAAAATGGCGCGGACCATCGCGCATAATCGCGGAAACGCGCTCGAGCACTCGACTCGCCAACCCCCACCCCCCCCCAACCCCTCTCCCCGTTCTTCCCCGTGTGCCTCTGCAAGCCACCGGCGCCGCACATCAGCATACGGTTTCGAGGTGGACAGCTCCCTCCCCGGCGCCGTCGGAAGCCGCCGCGCCAAAGCAAGGGGGCGCGTTTCATTAGTCTGTCAAAGTCGATGATATTTAGAGCCCCCCCCCCACCCCCTTCCCTTCCACACACCCCCCTCGGCCGGGACTGGAAAACTCAATCAGCGCTCTGATTTCATAACCCTGCTCGGTGACAGGGCTTATTTTATCGCCCCGCTGATTCAGTCTAATAAACGCCGGCTGCCCAAGCGCCCCGCCGCCGCTGAAATACAGCCTGCCCCCCCCCCCCTTCCCTCCCTCCCCTCCTTCCCCTTCCAGCGCCGCCCTCCTCTGTCCTCCATGGGACGACCCGAAAAAAAGGAAGGAAAAAAAGAAAGGAGGGGGAAGAAGGAGCGAGGGCGAGGGCGGTTGGGGATAAATCAGAATTGTGGGAACTGGAGGGTGCAGATAATCCATCGCCGGTTCCGGGTGCAGCCTGGGAAGCCTGCCCCCCGCCCCTCCCTCCTCCTCCCTCCTCCTCCCCCCTTCTTGCACCCCCGTAGCACAAATCAGGCGCCGGGACGGCACTGATCTGCGCGGGCTTGGTGGGCCCATTGATTGTGGGACGTCGGAGGAGGAGAGGAGCGATAAATAACGGGAGGCGGCGCGCGGAAGGGGGGGGGCGAAGGAAAACAATTATCTGCGGAGGTGGAAAAGCACATAAAGTGAAGAATGATAAACACTGTGAAATATGATTGACTCCGAGTGATATACGGACGCCGAAGGACGGGCGGAGAGGTCTGCGCGCGCCGAGATATCCTTGAACGGAGCGGCCGCGCGCGAAGCCGGGGACTCGCCGTTCTCCCCTCGGTCCTAACCGCATTTTTCCTCTGCGTGTGTTTGCGTGTGTTTGTGTGTCCTCTCTGTCCGCGTCTGTGTGTCTGGGAATGCGCGTTCTCTCCCCGCAGACGACGGACGACATCGTGTCATCGGCGGAGTGCTCGAGCGACGACGAGGACCTGGAGGAGTGCGACTCCGGACACGCAGGTGGGATGAGTGTGTCGAGTTGCGCTTGCTCTGAACCTGGTCTATTCTCTCCCTCTCTTTCTTTGATTTGCTACCGAGGAGCTTCTCCTCTTAGCATCATGTCCCATGGGAGCTTCAAGTGTAACTTCAAAATGCCCCCCCACCCCCCCCCCCAAAAAAAAGAAAAGAATGGCAGAAAAGGAGCCCTGTGAGAAGCGGCCGCAGTGACGCCGGAGACGTCGGTGGCGCGGCGCTTCTCGGGGTGCATCAGAAGCGTTCGTAGGGGGACGCTTTGGGGACGGATGAGAAGCGGGAGGGACAACTTTCCTACCTGCTCAGCGGGAAGTCCCGCCTTCCTCCTCCCGCACGCAGCCCTGAGTCCAGAAAAGCTGGGACATCGTGTGACGCCCAAATATTCAAACAACAGAACACAAAGAGAGTAAAAAAGCATCAAAGGAAGTTCGGAGCCAATCTGTGGTTTGATGGGAGCGGCCTGACGTTAAAAAAAACAAAAACGAGCTGGGACAGCGACACGTCCCCCCACTGAGAACCTTCTGGGAGTGTCGGGATTAATTTGAGGACTTTAATTATGAAGTGAGACGAGACTTGGGCTCCAGCGAAGCAGGTAGACTCAGCGCCGCAGACTCTCGCCTCACAGTGCCGCGGGTGCAAAACGCGTCTCGCGCCTCACTCCTTCCGTTAAACACTGTTGATCCATACTTTGGCAGCGACCCAGACTGAGATAGCCCCTTATGCTGGATACAGCCGCCGATAGGTACATCTCGATTTCGCTTCGACCCCCCCCCCACACCCCCACCATGTCTCAGCTTTTCTGGAACGAGGGTTGGCGTCGGCGTCTCAGCTCACGACGTCCATCCCAAAAACTAAAGTCCAAAAGAGAAGAAAAAAAAAAGTTACACTTAGCGATGGGGCCACTGGTCGCTGACATGGCGCCGCGTTGATACTAATTTTGTCCTCTCAGCATTCGTTGGAGAGCCCCAAACTTTACTCAACAAAGTACGAAATTAGTATCAAGCCCCATGTCGCCCGCACTGATGCTTCAAAATGTATCTGTCCTGTACATGGTCGATTTCCTCTTGCTGTGCGTGTGTGCGTCTCTCTTGACAGAGGATACATTTTGAGATTCTTTCGAGAACAAAGATGCTTTCAGCCTAGATACTGTGATATGTAGCAGACTAACTGCAACAGAGCCTCTTCCTCCTCCTCCTCCTGCCCTCCTCCTCCTCCTCTTCTTCCTCCTCCTCCTCTTCTTCTTCTTCTTCTTCTCTTGTTTGTACCTCTGTTCCCTTCGTCGGAGGCTTGCCTTACCTGAAACATTCTAATAGAGAACAGATATCCTCGAATTTCTGTGCGCATCGTCTCTCTTCCCTCCCCCCTTTTACACACACACACACACACACACACACACACCGACAGACACACACTCAGATAAATTCACAATCATCACTTTGTGACTACATCAAAGTGATGACGTTTACTCAGAGCTACAGTAATGACGCACATTTATAAAGAAAAAAGAGTGGTTATTTTGAGGCGACTTGGGTTCGCACGACTCCCGGAGACTCGTGACCGTCCAGCCCTCGATGAAAGGCGGCGGGAAAAGCACGAGAGTTGCGCGCTTCGGGTTTCGGAAGCCGCCTTTCCCCCGGAAGTCATTAGCAGCTCAGGCTACCTGCCTTCAGAGCAGGAGGGCGGAGGACACAGACGGGCGGCGCGCTAATCGGGGATAAGCGCCGCTCCAGGGTTGATGCCGGGCAGCCGGGGGCGCGGGCCGCCACGCCGCGCTGCCCTCTCGCTGCGTTATCCGCTGCAGGGGGCGCGCGGCAGATTATCCCGCGGCTATGTATCCCTCGCAGCGATTAGGCCCCTCCCACTGCGTGACTCAAGAAAATAGTCTTATCTGAAACGAGTTGCTTCGCATTGTCCAAACGTCTCCGTTTTTTTTGGACGGTCGAGCCGTCGAACCCAAGCGTCCCCAAAAAGGAAGTAAAGGTGTAAGCGTAACACGGTACCCTCCCCCTCATATAGTGGCCACACATACACACTCATGCCTACTGTACATTTCACCATGTTGACACAGAAATTCATCCCCTCATTCCTTGCCCCCCTCCTCCTCCCTCTTCCGCTTCCAGTCGTACGAAACAGTTGCATGACATGACGTTGGGTTTTTTTTGTTTGTTTTCCTTTGGTTGGTTGTTTTTGTTTTTGTTTTTTTTTCCGTTGCATT
Source organism: Malacoctenus gilli (assembly GCA_032164315.1). NCBI lineage: Eukaryota > Metazoa > Chordata > Actinopteri > Blenniiformes > Labrisomidae > Malacoctenus > Malacoctenus gilli. The sequence continues at coordinate 11,662,109 of JASSRZ010000020.1, forward strand.
TTGAGTTCCGTTTCCCCCTCCTGTGATGCACATATGAACATCTCTCCTCTGTATCGATTGGGACCCAGCTGCTGGGTCGCTCCAGATTCTTTATGGTTCCTTTGGTTTTGTGTTCATTTGGGTTGCGGGTGGGCGGAGAGGGTGGTTTGTTTTGGTTTCCTTTTTGTTGTTTTTTTTTGTCGTGGTCGTTTCTTTTTTCAAGTTATTCTTCTTATTATTACTCCATCGGTGTCCTCATCATCCGCCGTCCATCCTCCAAGCAAGGATAGATCCGCTCCCCCCCCCGTTTTTTGCCTCATCTTGTGCCGCATGAACTTTTGGTGGTTGGAAAATTTCAAAGTTCTCTCCTGCCCCCCCCCCCTCCTCCCCCACTCCCTCCCCTCCTCCCCCTTTCCTCGCCCTCCCGCCCGCCCTCTCCGTCCTCCTCCATCGTCATCGTCACCGTCATCATCATCATCATCATCACCGCCATCGTCATCATCAAGTTTGTGTTGGTATTCTTTGTGCCACGTGGCTCCCAGAGAGCCCTTCCTCCGTCCCCCCCCCCCCGCCCCCTCCTTCCTTCCCTCCGCCCTCGCCCCTCCATCCTCGATACAACGTAGGGAAATGAACGGCAACAAAATCTTTTCTTGCCATCACCCCCCCCCCCTTTTTTTGGGCCTCGTGCAGGCGACCCCATTCTGTCTCGAGAAAGTTGTGTGTGAAAGAATGACCCCCCCCTTCCCA
>JASSRZ010000020.1:11662945-11676645 GCA_032164315.1 Malacoctenus gilli
CCCCGCCCTCCCCCTCCTTGGTTCAGCCTTTCGGCATATACATGTCTGTTTGAATGCAGATGGCATAAAAAGACTTTTATTGCCACACAGTATATCTGTTTTTCTATTTCTATCTGTTGCTCCAAGTAGAAGGCATTTGTGGCATGCGTAGTGTAACTGGACTGTACCGCAGCAGCTCTGTAGACTAACTATTAACCCTCTCCCCTACCAACCCACCCACCCCCCCCCAACACACACACAAGACACACCCTCGCTTCTGCATGCATATGATTGGCCTCCATGAAGTGTGCTGCTTCTTCTCTTCCACCCATGAGCCCCCCCCCCCACCCCGCCCCCTCTTCACCCGGCTTCTACTACATGTCAGTGTGTCGTGAGTGTACCCTGAGGGGGTGGGGGGGATGCTGCGGAGGCTTGCTGTCGCCGCAGCCCCCCCTCTCCCCCTCCCCCCCCCCCATGCCTGCTTGTCTCCGTGTGCCTCTGACGCTACCTGTGCCTGTCTCGTCTGCTCTGGTCGTCCCGTGGTCGTGTCGTCTGTGTGTTTACGTACGGTAAATAAAGAAAAGAAACGTGTTAAACCTTACCTTGCCCCCCCCCCCCCCGATCCCCCCGATCACCCCCCACCTCCCTTCCCCACCTCCCTTTATCCCCTGTGAGTTCCACAAGAGAGCAAATACGAAGTGTCTCGTTAGACTCCTTCAGGATGGCGACCCGCACATGTTAATCCAGCCGGTAGCCAAAGCGACGGTGACGCAAGCAAAGGAAGCCGGCGGAAGGCACTAGCCTGTGGCAGCTAAATCAATGGCACGCTCAGTTCAGAGGAAACCAAGTCGATTTATGATTTAATTTCACAGTGATTAACAGTGTTGCAGCCTGTCATTACCGTGTAATCAGAGCAATTTCTGTCATTAATTTGTAATTACGTCGTCGTAATTGATGCAAATGATGTTCATGAAGTCGTAAATCAGAACGTTTGAGTCCCGCAAACATCATTGGACGCGATGACGACGGGGCGAAAGAAAACGAAAAAAACACCCTCTGCTCTTTAATGGAACCAATCCATGCGTGAACGAGGACACGCACGTGTCTCTGTCACGGTACACGTGTCGTTGTTGTCGTGACTGGAGGTGCAGCGTGGTGACGGATAACACTCGGGTGGCTTTTTTGAGCATCAGAGATGAACAGTTTTCCCCGAAAGTTCGAATGACTCGATCAGGGCTGGAAGAACACAGTGTTTACTGACACCGATTTGTTGTTTTACAGCTTTATGAAGTAAATAAAGAACCAGAAATATGCCCGAACGTGGAAAATCATCAAATATCAGGCAGATTTTAAGTGAAGTTGAAACATGTATTATTAAGTTGGCGGTGTGTATTAAGTCGGCAGGATGGGGACATAATTTTTTCCCTGCTGCTCCTAATCTTTCCACTAGGGGCGCAATGGTCATTTTGAAGGGTTTATTTGGTTAAAAATGGACAATTTCCATCAAAATATTCCACATTTCTGTGTAATCGTTAAACTTGGCAACAAACTGCTGAAAATTTGAAGTCATTCTGAACCAGTCCAGCGATCTTTACCCATTTTTAAAGGCTATACCTTTCAAAAAAGCTTGTATATAAGTGTTGTGCAGTGGTAAGAATTCACTTTCCGTCCGATTAATGGTGTCCAGACACATTGTGTTCGAGACAATCAGATCTAATGAGAGCGGAATAGATTTTCCTGAATTGCTCAACCTGATACAACGTAATCTGCCTTCAATCTAATGAGGATCTCTATACTGACCACCTCCAATCCCACCAACCCTGGTTGAGCTCATATTTTTGGCCCAAGGGGCTCCAGTGGGGGCAACTCGAACCCGATGGTTTATTTCTTTGGGGTTAGTTACGAACGTTACCCGCCTCCGGTTTGGAGCCATGAATCACCCCGTCGCGACAGGAGCCCTGCAGGTCCACCCCCCCCCCCCCCACGGTCCAAAAGTGTCCCGGCCCCCGTTTCGAAAGGAAGACGGTTAATTTGGCCGCTCCCAGACACGGTTTATATTCATATTTCAGCCTAACGAGCTTATTGTAGTCTCCGCTGGAGCGCGACGCTCCATACGGCCGCTTCATAAGTAGGAAGAATATCCTCAATCTCTAATAAACGTCGCTTTCAACTGTTTTTTCTGCGGCAGATTCCGAGGAGAATTAAATGAGAGTCGACCGGAAAAAACATCCTCTCCTGCTATTAGGTTTCCGTACATGCGGGCAATCTAAACGGTCGGTGTCTGCGGGATGCTGACTAGCTGAGATTTCCACTGTGTTTAAATGTCCAATAAACGGGTGTGAAGAAATTACATCCACGTGAGGCGTTGACGTCAGTTTCCATCACTCTGGTGTTCTGATGTGAGTTACCTGCAGGAGATTCACGTCTTCGTACAAACAGTTATAAAACAAATATTTAAAATCCGCACGTACTTGCTGATTATGCCTCTTTTCTCCTCGATCTAACCAAATAAGGTAAAGATAACGAGGCGTTGTAAAAATAAAGTCCGAGCTCTTCGGTGCACGCCAACGGATGTTTTTTTCCGCTCCTTTCCTCTGGTTGTGATCAAATTCGTTGCTCCACCCCCCCCTGCGTTGGAACGACAGAACGAGAAGAGCCTCAGCGGTTGAGGGAACGGATATTTCCCTCTGGAGTCGGTGGAGACCAAACCAACAAAACAGAGAGCGGTTTATAGTCGGGGGGAGGGAGTGGGGGGGGGGGGGGGTTGATCGCCGTCATTGTTAAAGGAAATCAATATTGACTGATGCTCGGAGATGAGACGCGAATGCCGGCGGATGGGTAGCGCGTGTGTTGTGAAGCCATGAATCGCCCCCCGGCGCCTGCTACAAACTAACTCTCCCCCACCACCACCACCACCACCACCACCACCACCCCCCCCACCACCCCCCGAGTGGCAGGTGTACACAAACACACACAGGTAGGTCGCTCCAGCCCCCACGGACAGCAAGCGGCGTCCCCATCGCAGCTCGAGGGCCGACCGCTGAGCTGTGAGGGACAGTTGCACGCCGCGCTTTTTAATAAGCGGGCCATAAGTGGTCCGGCACGCATCATTGCCCTCCGACCCTTCGATGCGGCGAAGCACAGATCAGACCGATGGAACATATTCGTACACTTCATCTCGCTGGCTGTGGGTCGCGGCTCTTTGATTCGGACTGAACGTGGAGGCCGAGTCCTCGCAACGTCGCGTGATTTCCTCGCCGGGGACCGGAGCGCGTGCCGCACAATGAGGCGTGGCGGCGACGGATCACCGGGCTCACCCCTCCCGTCCCCCCCCCCCCACCCCCTCCCCTTTTCTGTCCGCCTGTCACTTCGGCGCAGGCTTCAGATCAGTTAAAAGGTTACCCAGCTGACAGGTGGCGCGAGCCCCGACGGCCGGCGCAGGTAATCGAGCGGTTGACAGGCGCTGGCCCCGCCGTGCCCGCCGGGCACCCCGGTTTGATACGCACGGGGGGGGGGGGCTCGGGGTCGGGCCAGATTAGCGGCTGCCGTCCATGCGGCGCGACTTCGAGGAGGGCGCGTTGAGCGTGCGCCGGCGAACGGGAACATCGTTCCGGCGCCGGGGATGAAAAATGACTCGCGCATCGATTAGGAACTCGCCGTCTCTCCGTGGGGGGTATGCGGAGGCCCCGATAAGGTGATTTAATAGCGAGGCGAAGCGCCTTTAACGCCCGTGTTTCTGGGTAGCTCAGTGGGCGGCGTAATCCCCGGCACGTCCCCCCTTCAAACGCGTCCACTCCGAGGGATCCGTGCGCTGCAGGGTCCCCCCCCAACCCCCCCAGGTAATCGGGTCCCTGCCTGTAGGTAGGTGGGGGTGAATGAATCTGCTGCAGCAGGTCTCTGGGCACAATGTGTGCACCACAATGGTATTTCAGCCCCCCCCACCCCAAACCACTGACTCACCTGCAATTTGCGGCATCAAAAATCCAATACAACCCCGGTTCATCCGCGATCGGGCGCCCTGCCGCCGCCGCCACCGCTGCGCCGGCTTTCCGTGCTTTTCATGGCACGCCGTCGTCAAATCCGACACACACACACACACTGTCGGGATTCATCTCCATTCGGGAGCCTCAGCAAACGCTGGATGGACACGGGGATCAGGGTGGGCTGGGGGGGTGGGAGGGTGGGGGGGCAGAGGGAAGGGAACGAGAAAGTGCTGCTCGCAGAGGTTTTTTTTTTTTCCTCATGCATCTCTCGCCTTCAAGCTGCTGAGGTAGTCGATCACACGTTTCGTTGCGACTATATTTACTTTTTTAATTCCCGCCTTCAAAAAGCGCAACACCCCCCCCCCCCCCTCAACCCCACCCCACCCCACCCCAGCCCGAGCAAGCAGGCGACCAGGCAGATAGCGTTCGGGGTTGAAAGCGAGGGAGGTTTTTTTTTCGAAAAAAAAAGAAGTGTGTTTCGTGTGTTCCTTCATTTCGCGCGGACGACTTTCCCTCGTTGAAGCGGAGGCCACTCGCCAGGCACAAAGAAACACTCGCTAATCAAAAAGCCTTGACGGCGTTTAGCTTTAAAAAAGAAAAACAAGCGGGCAAACACGGCGGTTTAGCCGAGTGGAGAATTATTTGCCAGCGAGGCGTTCGGTGGAGGGGGTGGGGGTGGGGGTGGAAGGGGGGCGCTTAGGGATAAAATCCTCATCCATCTTCAGAAGTTTAGGGGGGGAAAACAAACGCAATCTGGTTGAGCAAACCCCATTAGAAGCCCGAGTGTTTGTCGGGCCTCCGAGATGCGACGCGCAAACGCCTGCGCGAGAGCTTACGCGGGGATTAAAGTGTTTACCCAAAACGTCAAGGTCCCCCGCGCTGACTTTTACTGGAGACCCCTCGACGGCGAGCCACTCCAGTCACCCCCCCCACCCCCACCCTGACCTGCCCCCCCCCTGTCGTTTTGTTGATCCAGCGCAAAGCAGAACAGTCGCCGAAAGCTGTCTCGCCAAGAGCGGCGCGGACGGATGCACACAAGGGGCGGGGGCGGGGGGGGGGGGGGGGGGGGGGGACAACGAGGGCTGAGCTCGATCAATAGAGCCGCGCATGAGACCGTTTACCCAAACGCAGCCGGTGTTTATCCAGCGGCTCACCCGCGTTCGGTTCCGTCGTCGGAGAACGACGTCGTCTCGTGCGACGCGAGCAGAGGCTGTGCGTGGAGTGATGTGGTGCCGAGCTGCGGCGGATCATGTCAGACATTGGCGTGTTGAGGCGGAGGATGCTCGGGCGGTTAGAAAATGCACGTTCACGGATGTCGGCGCGGTGGAATGCGCGCGAGGTCCGTGTGTGCGCGAGGAGGCCGCAACCAGCCGGCTCAGGAGGCACCGAGAGGAACTTAACACGTTCTTGTTCTGAGTCTCTACCTCATTGTCAGGTCAGTGTCGAGGGTGAAACTGCTATCTGATGGTTCCTATTTGGACTTAGTCAGTTTTGGTACAATCGTGGCGAAAAAAGGACACAAACAACCCAAATCCCCATATTTCTCTACAACTCCCTTTGTCTTTAGTATCTAATGACTTTATTGATGTGTTTAAACAGGCTACGTTCGCATACCGTGAGAAACAGAGCAATAACTTGCGTACCTTGTTTTTAACAGACCGGCGAGATGGTCCAATGACTCAATACACCCTCTGGTGGTTCAAATTGGCTTTACAGTCAGTTAGCACGGTTTAGGAGTTGCATTATATACAAACATTTGGAAAATGACTTGGAAACACACGTTGTTTTATTTTTGTTTTGGTTCCGTCGGAATATTTTACACCCGTGTCCTCCTCCTTCAGTGAAAGCTCGCTTTAAGCTCACCTCGCTGCGCCCTCTTGTGGAACTCCGAGACCTCTTTTTTTCCCCCTCTGTCAAACCAAGGCTGTTGGTTATGCACATAACACAAAGCATCTGAGCAATTGATTAAAAGTAGCTCGTTAGTTATCGCCCTGCCCCCTCCCCTCCCCCTTTCCCTTTCCCCCCTCATGATTAATTAGGGAGTGTGGCCGGCCTAAACGCCACATAATTCCACTTATATATCACCCACGATGCACCCCCACCCACCCCCCACCCCTTGTTAATCGCTAATGAATGATTTATTTGCCTGAGAAAATATCCCACAGCCCTTTGGTGGCAGTAACCTTTCTACGAGCCTTTGACACTCCCCCCTCCCCCCTCCTACCCCACCCTTCTCCTTCCCCACCTTAAGCCCCTCCCACTTCCCCTGTTTCCCCCCTGGCTTGCTGTATTGTTACTGTATATTACTCTCCCTAAATGCAACTTACTTAAGCATGCATTAACCCAATTTCTGATAGTGGAACTAAAAGAAGAAATTAAAGGGGAAAAAAAATAAACTAAGCGAGAGCTAAAACCATGTGCGATGAACCTCTCTCTCTCTCTCTCTCTCCCTCTGACGTACATCCAGATTGCACGCCCTGTCCCGTGTTTTAAAAATACTAACAAGAGAAAAAAATGCATTGAAAGTAACTAATAATAAAGTCCTTTTTATTATTAGTTAAGCGAAGGTGGTGACACTTTGCCTCGAAACTGTCCCCCCCCTCTCTCTTTTTCGTCTGCCTCAGTGTGTGCTTTCTGGTTGTTCATCTTTGATAGTGTGACAAATCTGATGCCTTTTCTTTCTTGCTTGCTAATCTGTTATCAGTTTATCTATCTATATATCTCTATATATTGTCTCCTTTCCGTTACATATATGCCAACACGCATATATGTCAATCTGTATGTTTCTTTCTCTGAAAAATGTTCAAATTTTAACTCTGCTAGTTCTTTTTTGCTAAGAATTTGCTATTGCCAGCGTTAGAGTGACTTCCTTCCCCGAATCAGACCGACTCTTCCTCTTTTCTCTATGAATCGACACTCGCCTCCCACGTTACAGGCAGCGCTTCGAGGCTTTCCTTGAAAAATTGGCTGCGGAGGGGGGGGGGGGAAGAAAAGCCCAAACATATTTCTTTTCCAAGCAAATTCGACACTCTCATAGAGAAAAAAGAGAAGACGCCTCCAAAGTAGACCCCACCCCCACCCCCCCACCCTTCCCCCTCACCCTTTTTCCCCCCTTACTAGAAAGCTACTGTTTCTCTGCTGATCATTAATTAACACTCACCTTGTTACTCAGCGGTTACCTCTGATTGAAATTTGGATGGAAAGCCAGGAATGTTGACTTTCTTTTTATTTATTTTCTGTGCATGGCAAAAGAAGTTGCAGCTTAGGGTCTGTAAAACTGTCAGTGTTGAGAGTGCTGTTCTCTTCTGTAGATGGGCATGTATATGCTCATTGTTTGTATATCCCCATCCCTTCCTTACAGCCAAAAGCTCTAATGCCGCCCGACCGCTTCGTGCCGCCTTTACATGGACATGGCAACTGATGTACACGTTCACCCCCATCTATGTCATTTCCTTCCTAGTATGTTCATAGGTCCCACCTCCCGTCTCACACCCCCCCCGCCCCCCCTCCTCCTCCTCCTAAAGCCCCCCCCCCCCACCCACCCCGGTTAGATTCTAAGATATGTACAGTCGTCCATTTGTTCTGATGAACAAGTTAAAAAAAAAAAAAGAGTTAAAAAATATCAACAAAAGAGACAAAAGTCATCGAATCAGGCTGTAGATATTAACGGAGAGACTTAATCAAAGCAAGAAATATAAATATAACGTTTTTTTGCTTTTTTTTATACAAAACGATTAAGAAAAAAAAGACTACAAAAAAATACAATGATTAAAAAGAGAAGAGATATCCTAAACAGAATGGTGAAGATTATTTTTCATGTCATGATGTGTGGATGTATGTGTTGTTGCCTCCCTGTACCATCCTGTCGATAAAAAAAGAGAAATATATACTACTTAATCGGACGTTGTTTTAAAAAAAAAAAGAAAAGGAAAAAAAAAAAAAGAAACTAACCTAACTTGTCCAAAGGCATTCTTACACAACTTTCTTTTGTAAATTTTTTTTCTTCCTGCCAAAATCATGCGGGCAATTTGTTGATGTAAGTTGACAAACCTGATGTTATGCTTTCTTCCTTTCAAAAGTGTTTCTTTCTTTCTATCTTTTTTTAAATAGGCTTCTATGATTTTCCGAGCTGACTTTGTTTGATTATTCTTTTTGTTTCGTCTTTTCTTTTTTTATGATTTTTTTTCCTTCCTACTTCTTACTAATCCGTTTCGTTATTCTTTTCTGGATAGCTCTATCTGTGGCTTTACTTTGTGAATGACTCTTACGATGTTTGCTCTAACTCTGGACTCTTTTTGCAATGCCTTACTTTTCAGTCTTGGTTCTTCCTTCTTTTCTGTTGTGTATTCTTTTTTTCCTTTCTCGTTTTTGTTCTTGGGTTCTTTTCATTTCTTTTGGTTGGTTGGTTCATTTGACCCCCTCCCCCCCTTTGGTTCTTTCTTGTTCCAAAAGGTTTGCATCTCTTTATAGTGCCCTGTTTGTGAGCCTTTGCAATGTTACAAACAAGCCACTTTGGCAAGAGGATTCGCAGCTTCGGGCGACATCTGAATGTTTTATCGCCTCTGGAAGGCCGAGGGGCAACCTGGATTTATTAGGGAATGTAGGTGGTGGTGGGGGGGGGGTGGGAGGGGGTCTCCCTCGGCTTTGGCCCTCGATGTGGACCCAGCCAAACATTCAGGTGCCGCCGAACTGCCCGCTGACTTTGTGCCACTGTGGTGACTGTAGGGCTCAAAAGGCAAGAGGCTAACGGCAAACGGGGGGGAGCCCACTAATGCTGAGGGCGGAGCCAAACACCCAGCTGCCACCGTTCCCTCCCCCACATCGTCCACTCGGGGTTTTAAGAGGCTTGTAAACTCTACACTGTTATAGTCATGTCCCACTGTCCCCACGTGCAATGGTGTGTTTAGCCATCCTGCCAAAGACAGGATTAGGTATGACATCACTTCCTGGCCAATCAGCCTCCGCTGACCTCGCGTATTCTGCCACTTTCCCCAAACAACTTCGAGAGGAGGCGGAAAAGCTACTCGCGGAAAAAGTGCCATAAAAGTTTTTAGTAGCTACTTCGGTGAACTGAGTCCCTACAACATTACCTCTCCTTTATTAGCTTCCTGTCATCCCCCCCCCCCCCCCCCCTCGCTTTTTTGCGGTGCCGAGGCTGTTAGTATTTATTCGCCCGTGTAGGTCAGCGAGGTTAACAAGCGCCCCTCCGAGCGGCCGCGGTATATGAAACGCCGTACAAATGCTTTCTCATTTCAGACTTAGTTAACTTGCTTTCAGGCCCACTGGCTTTGCACTTGAATTGCAAACAAATGCTAATACCCGCCGCTTCTCGCCGTCCGCCGAGCACATCTTCTGCTGCGCGGGAGTTTTTTTTTGTTTTTTTTCTCGAGAAGAAGAAGGATTAATGTGCGGGAGAGGGAGGAAGCAGGCCTCTTAAAACGACCTGAACCGGTCATTTGCGCTGACACACAAGTATGACAAATGTAACCGCCGCACATAGGATAACGTGGGGGGGAGGGGTGGGGGGACCAGACCAACAAAAAAAAAGGCAGCTCCGACCACATGGAGGTAGCGCGGGCGTGGCCGCCAGGCTTCAGCTTAGCGTGGCTCGCCCTCGTGCATCCCTCAAAGCCTTTTGACGCAACGTCGACTTGATTTCTGGCTGTTGTTTTCCGTTCAGTTTGGGACTTGTTGAGTTGTTCCGTTGTTTTTTGTTTTTGTTTTTTTTGCACTGGTACGGTCATTTTTCTTCTCCCCGTTCCTTCTTCCTTGGTTCCCCTTTCGTTTCCTTTCCTTGCGTTTTTCCGTTTGAGCTTTGCTTTGTTACCTTCTCTGTCTTCGGCCGGGTCTTTCTTTTTTTTTTTCCTTTGGTGTCTGATGCTTGTTGGCTGTGCGGGTGGGCGGGCGGAGGGGCGGGCCGGTGGGGAGGGGGCCGCTTGGGCTGCTTCTCTGACTTGCTCTCTCTTTTCTCTTTCACTTTCGCAGGAGGGGAGCTAGTCATCCCCGTGCTAGTCGAGGACCCCATAGACATCCCCTCTGTCTCCACCCGCTCCCCCTTCATCCCCCTCCCCCCCACCCTCCGCCCCGTCCTCACCATTATCGAGACCACCAAAGAATCCTTGGCCATGGCCACTGAGGCGGGGGTACCTTGCTTGTCGGACCGAGGCAGCGATGATTGTGATGATGGTGATGGTGGTGATGATGGTGATGATGATGATGATGATGGCATGGTGATTTCGGGGTTTGGCTCTGGCGAAGCTTTCGACTCTAGCCTGCCCCCGACTGACGATGAAGATTTTTACACCACCTTCTCCCTGGTAACAGATAAGATCTTGACCACATCGGCCTATGAAGGCGGCTACAAAGCCCTCGCGCCCAAGTGGGAGGCCAAGGACTTAAGGCCTAGCAAAGCCTCCGAGGCAGGTAGGACTACACCCACCTCGCCTCTGCCCGACCCCCGGGGCACGCCGCCAGCAGCGGTCCCCTCGGACATGCCGCCCAAGCTGCCCGCCGGGAAAATGAACAACCGCGAGGTAAAACCCCCGCAGCCGGACATAGTCCTGCTGCCGCTGCCCACGTCCATCGATATGGACGGGACCAAGCCGCGGGGCCCCTTCATCACCTCGCCCATGCTGCGCACGGTGCCCGCGGCCCTGCCCACCGTGCCCGGCGTGGTGCGGCGGGTGCCCCCCGGCGCCTCGGAGGTGATCCGGGAATCCAGCAGCACCACGGGCATGGTGGTGGGCATTGTGTCGGCCGCGGCCCTCTGCATCCTCATCCTCCTCTACGCCATGTACAAGTACAGGAACAGGGACGAGGGTTCCTACCAGGTGGACGAGACGCGCAACTACATCAGCAACTCGGCGCAGACCAACGGCGCCGTGGTGAAGGATAAGGCGCCCGGCGGCAGCGCCAAGGGCAGCGCCGGTAGCAAGAGACCAAAAGACAAGGACAAGGAGTACTATGTATAGAAATCGAGTCATTTCCCAACACATCCAGAAGAGGACTGTTCTCGGAACCCCCTCCCCCCCGCTAGGGACACTCTGACAGTACCATATTGGCAACTGTGATTTAAACCGAAAAAAAACCAACAAAAAACAACGAATCAAATCTCTTGAGAACTCAAATGACTCGCCGAGTCACTGGAAAAACACTGACAGACGAACTTTGGCTTATCGAAGCACACTTACTATTGTAAGCATTACGGAGAGACAATGCAGTGCGACTTCATCGGGACTCGGCGCCGGACATTTTTAAGGAGTCCCCGACCAACCCCCCCACCCCCCCACCCCCTCTCCACCCCAAGCCCCTTCCCCCAAGCCCCCTCTGCCGGGAGGAATCCGGCAGTGTGAATAACGTCACCGCCGATAACCCCCAAACCCCCCCCCCCCCACCACCCAAACAGGAGCCAGCCCAAGTGACTGTGGAGAGGTGTGCGTGCGTGTGATATCCTTGGAGTTCTAGCGAACCTTTGTCCATTGTAACCCTGTAAGATACGATCACCGTCATTTTTCGGGCCATTCTGAGCATGCATGTGAGGTGTATGTGACGTGGTGCTGGCATCTGTGTAAGTGAGGGACCTCAAAGAAACTATGATTGTCGGGAAGAGTTGGAAGTCAAAAATCGGATGTTTTTCTTTGGTTTTCTTTCCCGCGCGTTTTTTTTTTTTCAATCAATGTAGCTTACATGGATGAGGTAAAGTATACTTGTACTTCAAGCCGTCTTCTTCTACTTTCTTTTTTTTTTAGTTTAGCTTTTTTTTACATTTATTCATTCAGTAATTTATTTATTTATGAACTCAGAGTTTTATTTTGGAAAGATGCGGTGGCCTGTCGGGGGTCGACACGGCTCACTGACCCCTCGGCAGGATCGGGATGGGGTGGGGGGGAGTACAGCAATGTATCTCTTTATCCCCCCTCCCCCCTGCCTCCCCCCCTCCCAATCCCCTCACGTCCCTGTTAAGGATTGGACCATCCAGGTGAAAAAAAACAAGGGTTAATGTTTCTGAAAAGTTCATTTCTTGTGACATTTAAAGGGTTTTTTTGTTCTTTCTTTTTGGGTCTTTTTTAGGGTTTTTTTGTCACTTGTTGGAATCAGCTTTCCTCCCTGATATGCCGACTGCATTAGCGTCATCTATGTCAGGCAGAGATGTAATTATCACAGTCTTTGGGAGAGGAAAAAACAAAGAAACAACATTAAAAAAGAGAAAAAAAACCCTCTCCAGGCTGAAAAACTCAGTGTGACCAAGTGTGATCCTATCTGTTGTCACAGACGACTGTGTCAAAAAAAGAAACAGCAAATATGTTTACATATTTTATTACATCTTAGCCGTTGTGCTTTGCAGGTCAATATTGTACAGGAAACTCCAGTTTCTCTTCAGGTTTGTTTTCCTTCTTTATCTTTTTGTTTTTTGGACTCCTCCTCTTGATTTTAAAGTTTCCGCTGTAGCAATGCGACAAAAGCAAAAAACAACAAGAGTCTTTTTTTTTTTTTTTTCCTCGTTGATCCCAGTGACGCCTGGAGACGGGAGCCCACGTGCGCGGGTTGCGCTGTAGACGAGGGGGGGGGGGGTGCTAGAGTGTTGTTAGATTAGACGCGTCGTCTCTCCGGACGAGCCGCGCGAATATCCGACCTATCGGGGGAAAGCCGTCCGTCCGTCCGAAAGAATTAAAAAAAAAACACCTCCCTCTCACCCCCCCTTTCCCCTTCCCCTCTCAGATCTTGTGTTAGGGACTCCTCCTCCCCCTCCTCCCCCTTTCTTCTTCGGAACTTTCATTATGTTGTTTATTTTTCTATTTGAACTCTAAAAGAACAAAACGGAAGCAGAGAATAAAGACAGACTATGATGGATTTGGAGTATATTGCTAGCACCTTACTGACTAACAGGTGTTTGTTTTGATTTTCTTTTTTTGAAGTCCTTCTTTTTCTAACTGTGACGTCTCGTCTGCTCAACTCGTTGTTTTTTCGCATCTGTTCTTGTTTTTTTTTCTTCTTGTACAGCTGATTTCACGTCTCATTTATATGACATTGTCTCCCAGCAATACGTTGTTACTTTGTCGGGGTTTTTTTGGGGGGGGGTTTCTTTTTCTTTTTTTTTTAAAAAGTTTGCGTTCTTTATTTATCGCCGCAACTCTCTGTTCTCACTCATTTCCATGCAGATCAGTCGGTGTGTATGTCCACTTTGGTTTCTCGTGTTTGGTACTCGGCTTTTTTTTTCTTTTTCTTTTTTTTGCTTTGTTTTGTTTTGTTTGTTTGTTTGTTTTTTCTTTCTCCCTCCGGAACCAGTTACTTATTGTCTTCTTGCTCCTTTGACTCCGAACAATTCCCAAGAAATAAAAGAAAAAAAAATGTTGTTCCCAAAGTTTGGAGACCTCGGGGGTGGCTGTCAGTGACTGTGGAAAGGGGGTGGGGGGGGGTCGGCGGAGGGAGGGACACCAAAGGCTGTTGGGCGTTTGTTATCACCTCACTGCTTCCCTTTCATCGCTGCAAAAAAAAAAAAAAAAAAATTGAGTGCCATCATTTCCATTCCAATGAAGTCCGGAGCAGAGGAGCGCGGCGCCGTCATTTACCTATAGATGATTATGTAAATTCAGACACTGTTCACCGGTGCAACGAGAGGGAGGAGAGTGGTTTCGGGGGGGGGGGGGAGAAAAGGGGTTTATTTGAGGGTTCTCGGAGTCTTCGCGGCGCCGGAGGAGCGGCTCGGGGGGGGGGGGGGGGGGTTTGTTTGGCGGCGGG
>JASSRZ010000020.1:11681072-11696283 GCA_032164315.1 Malacoctenus gilli
CCCCCCCCCCCCCCCCCCCCCCCCCCCCCCCCCCCCCCCCCCCCCCCCCCCCCCCCCCCCCCCCCCCCCCCCATGTGTGCTGATCGAATTTGTGGCTTACGAAACACACCCAACACAGTTTTTCGCCCCCTTTTTTCTCAAGATTGTCCAAAAAAAACCCTCCTCTGTTGACATGGACGGTGTCGGTCAGTGAAGGTGACCCCCCCTATCCCCCCCCCCTCCTTCTCCCACCCTCTTTGTTCAGCATGATGCTCCAAAACTGCACACATGGCCTCTATACTGCAGCCAATCAGTGATCACTAACGACAGACCCGTTCTGATCGCGTCGCCGACTCGTGTGGAACTTCCGGAACAACCCAGCTGGCTGCAAGCTCGGTTCTGGCAGGTGACGCGGTGCTTTTGGGGGGGGGGGGGGCGCTCAGGGGGCTGTGAGTGTTATTTAACTTTTGAGTGAAATCGATGGCGTGTGTTAGCACGAGTTGGTTCGCCAGCCTGCGTCGCATCGTCTCCACGGCGCCTGAGCCAATCTCAGCTGACTCGGGTCCAGTGGCAACACGGAGAGAGCTCAGTTCACCCGACGTGCTTGTTTGGCTTGTGAAAAACGGTCATAACGTTGACCAATATTGTCTCAAAAGCAAACACAACCAAAGAAAACCTAAAGGTTAAATACGCAAGCTATCATTGTCGATTTAAGTGTCGAAAAAAGTGTTATTGTACAAAAACAGGCGGTTGCAGTCGTCGCGCCCTCGTGCGCGGCTGCAGCGGCAGACACGCCAGCCTTTATTTTGAAATGCGCCCCGCAGTACACGAGGGCGTACAGTGAGCAGCCCCGGTTGTTTGTTTATTCTGCCACACCACAGCTGAGGGCCGGCGTCGGCTTACTAACGCACATGACCGGGCTCGGAGAAAGCGCCGCGGGCAACAAGCTGTTTGTTTTGTTTCCGTATCATCGTCGCACTCTTTCGGACTAATTTGACAGCGTGCTGCACAAGCTATTTGGGGAGCGGCGCGGGGACGGGCAATGACGCGGCTGAAGGATAAACATGCAGGGGGGGGGGGGGGGGACAACGACTTTTTTTTCTCTTGGACTGGCTTTGAAAGTTTAAAAAAGCAGCGAGCAGACTCAAGTCCCACTGGTGAGGGAACGCCGGGCACTTCTGAACGAGGAACAGGAACGAAAACGCCGAGACGTGAACGCCGACGTTGCCGACGGAGCGCGGCGAAGCGATCTGCGTGTCGAGAACGAGTAGCGGCGAAGCTTCCGCTTTCAGACTCCCGCATTCAAAGAGGAAGCAGATCGCTCTGGTGTGTGGTGGTGCAACTTTCTGTTGCACCCTGGCAACCACCACCACCACCTCGCCCACCCTTCGCCCGCTGAGCTGGGACCGCCTCCAGCAGCCCCCCTCAGAACACGTGCGGAGGATCAATGAATGAATTAACAGGGATCAAACAACAGGAAACCAGTAAAAATGAGACACGAGCTCGCTCACGAAACGCATGCACTCACCATTAACCCTCGTGGGGGGAGGGTGGGGGGTGTCCGGGGACCACCGGCAGCCGGCTGTTCTCTCAACCACACGCAGCTGCAAGTCAGGCGGTTCTTCGACAGGCCAGTTAACTTGTTTCTTCCTGTTTTGGTCCCAAACAATGAAAAATGCCTCCTGCCAATCCAGGAGCTGTCTTGGCGGAGGTACGCGCTCTACCGAGTGCCCTTCTGGTTGCGGTGAGGCTGCTGCCGGAGCAGACCGCGGGCCTCCATACATACACAAACGCTGCTGTCCACCTGTCTCCGTCCCGCCTCCCCCCCTCCCCGTCAATTAGTGACCTCGTCAAATTCAATTGCTCCACTCCACAGCTGAACTCTTCACACGCATCGTTTTTTTGTTTTTTTCCTCCCCCCCCACCCCCACCCCCACCCCTCCCGCCTCGCTCTCCTCGCAGCTGTTCTAACCTGTCGAAGCTCGCCAAATCCTCCGCCCGCTTGTTCCAGTTGGTCGCGCATATTGCAGCAGCTGCACGGAGCAGGTTTTTCCAGCTCATTTGTGTTGTAGATTTTTTTTTTACCCCCTCCCCATCCGAAACACAGCTTCAGAATCATCTTGGGATGAAATAAAAGGTAGAATAGGCTAATCGGAGATGTACACGGCCGGAATACAGAGAGGCGGCGTGCTTATCGCCGCTCCGCAGGCTGTCGATGCAGCGAGCGATAAAAGAGGCTGAACTCGTGACACCGAAGGCGCGAGTATCACGGACGCATCACTCCAGTCGATCTACGCCCCCCGAGGACACCCGATCGAGGGGGGGCTTCGACGAGCCGCTTACCGACGAGCCGCGGGGAGGTCGCGGCGGCGTTCCGGCTGGCGGGCCGGACGGCTGCGCCTCTCCACCTGTTCGCCATCAAACATGGAAATCACTCCGCTCACCCGTGACTGCTGCATATTCAGCGCGGCGAACACGGCGCCGAGGCACTTCATCTTATTTCGGAAAGCGGCTTATAAATACAAATTTGTGGCACAACAATCGCTAGACAACACACAAACACACACACACGCACACTCGCAGCCCCCCCCCCCCTCCTTTCTTCTCTCCGGCAGCCTGGGAGAAAATGAGGCTGATACGGAGACTCAGCTGCAATAACGCATTCGCTTATTGAACGACGGCGGCTGGATACACTCGCAGCCTGCGGGGCTGCGAGGAGGTAAGAAAAAAAAAACAAAAAGGCAGAGCGAGGCTTTGGCTGATTGAATGGGTTTGTAATGCAAGCCAAATAGGTTTGTCCTAATGGGAATCAGCCTGGGTGACGGCCGCCCAGGCTCACGCCTGCGCTGCAGCCGCGGCTAAAAAAAACAAAAAACGCCCCGCCGCTGCTTGATTGGCTGCGAGAGGCAAAGAGGGGTTGCTGTGTTTACTAACGGCCGTTCTAGGGGGTAATATTCAATGAGCCTCAATGTCAGGAGCGTTGAGTGATTGGTGTGTGTGTGTGTGTGTTGTATCGCTGCACTATCTCTCTGTTTTCTCCACCTCCTGACGCTGTGCCCATGAGCAAGACGTGAGTGGTACTTTTAGAGCGGAAGGAGCTGGTCCAGGACAAAGCACCCTTCCGAAATATACCTGAACCAGCTCCGTTCAAACTCCCACTACGGTACGTTTCCGCAGCCTCTTTTTTTCCGGCATTTGACAGAAATGGCGCCCGCGAACTGAACAAGCTGACAATCTTTTTGAGACCCGTTGTTAAAGACTGAATATGCTCTTTCAAACCCTTTTCACTGACATGAAAAAAAAAGCCCTCAAAGTATACGCTGAGTCGAATCACGTTTCAGAATTTGTTAAATGAAAAGAAAAACTGCATTAAAACTGTAATTACATCCAACGAGGAGGTTTTTTCGGTCGGTTGGCGAGCAAGATTGTGGCCACTTGTTGGCGATGCGACACTTTGGTGTGTTCGTCGCAGCTGTCTGAGCTCACTCAGAAGAACCGAGCGGACCCAAAATCTTACGGCCGGAAGGGGGGGGGGGGGGGTCAGACCCCCTGGTGGGAGGGACCAGTCAAAAAAAAAAAGGTTGGTATTTAAACAAGAATCCACAAGTCAATGTTTTTGGTGGCATTAGCTTCAGTTTTACTCAATATTGTGCTAAACAGAGAGGTACGAGTGTTACAGAACAGAAAAAGACTTTAAAGTTGCATCTTAGAAAACAAATAAAAACCTCTGATGTGCATTTTGTGAGTTGTTTTGTTTGTGTCTTTTTGTGTTCTGCTGTGTGCTTTTGATGAACAGAGTCTGAAATAAGGTGCTTCATGGTTCAGTCAATCTTTGTAAACAAGAAGCTCGCCTGGTGGATCAGCTTTGCTGCAGCTCTCAGGTCGTGGGTTGAAAGAAACTATATTTGCTTCCGCAATTTGTGTCAAAAACGGCGACAGTTCAGTCGTTTTTTGCAGTCCAGGCCTTCACTGTTCATGTATCACTGTGTATTCCGTCGTTTGGATGGCGCAGTGAGACGCAATTAGGGGCCAAATTGCTGTTTTGTTCGAGTGAAGCCGCCACGTTTATGTTCAGTTTGATGGCCAACGTGCAGGTCCAATTCACACACCGGAGTTTCGCCCAAACCCCCCCGATGGCCGGATTTACATTCGTGTGCGTTGACTTTCTCATGCGTGTGTGAATGCAAATTACAGTGTTGTTGCTTTTATTTTTTTCGAACCGGCCGAGGTTTATATTCGCCTCCGCTGCAAAACACGAGCGGACGGCTCTGAATTCATTCCGCATCGTCCCAGCCTGACAAAGTGGCGCTAAGCTGGACTAATGAGGGCGGGCGGGGGGGGGGGCGGTCTCCTGGGAGCAGCAGGACTGATCTATGAGTCGGCTTGTGTTTTGCAACCTAATATAGCTTAGATAAGCAGACACTTTCTCAGGGACGTAGTTACAGTGCAAAGAGCCGAGCGGGGTGGGGGGGGGGTGTTTATCTACGTCTAAGCCCGTGTGTATGTGTGTGAGAGTGTACACACAAGTGACTGCGAGAGTCACCCGCCAAATGTGATTTATTTACACAAATGTGAGAAATATCAATACGATGATGAATGAGCTGGCAAAAAGGCACAACTCCCGAGATTGCTCATCATCTTCAAATTTAAGTCGCGCGCACAGGTTGGAGCCCTCACGAGGGGGGGGGGGGCAAACCTTATTGCTGAAACACTCTCTGCCCTCGCCTGACAGGTGAAATTGCGGCTCCGGAGCAAAACTGCCCTCACCGCCCCCCCCCCTCCTCCATTTCTACAGTCCCCCAGGTATCCGCCGGCCCCTCCCGAAGCCGCTTCGGAACGGTACGCCGTCGTCGTTTAGAATGCAGTAACGAGGCCGGACCGCAGCTACGCCGCTAAGATAAAAGTGGAAATTCGTTCGGTATTTCCCTGGACCTTTGGTTTCTACGGATGTACTTTAAGAGGGGGGGAAGGCGGGGATTGAGCACAGCTCGCCGCCTCGCTCCCGCTCTCCAGACGTTGCTGCGTGCGACGCGTTACACGTTTCGGGCCGAACGGAGCCTTTAATCGGTGGGAGCGCGCGGAGAACGCTCTCGTTTGTCACCGCGTCCGACTAAAAACGTTGCCTCTTTCGGAGCAAAAACAAGACTTTTCCATTTGGAGGGAGATGTTCCGGCGAGGCGCCGTCGCCACGGCGAGCGGCACAAAAACGGCCCCAAAAAAATCTCAAAGAAGCCTTTTTGATTTTCATAAACAAGAAAGACCACTTAGCTGTCAATTAGGCGCCCCCCCCCTTGCTTTGAGTCTCTCTTTGAATACTTCGGGCTGCTGCACAAAAGACACCTGCACAAGCTTTTAAAAAGGAGACGTGCGGAGTTGGCACGCTCGCAGCTCGCGCAAACACCCACGGGCGTCCACTGAAAGGAGGTGCGTGACGCCCCAGTTTCTCTCCCGAGAAGCTCCGCTTGATGAACGCGTGTCCGGGGTTCAAAAAACGCGGCGGGACTCCCGGGACGCGGCGAAGGAGGCGTCACCGCTTTGGTTTGGTCGCGTGAGAGTCAGACGACGAGCATCGTATCGAAGCGGTTTCAAGTTCGAGGAAACGTCGCCCTATTTTTTCATGTTTTCCCCTCAAACCAACCAATTGTTTTGCCGATCGCGTCGCGATCTCGCATCGCCATGTCGCACTGAAGCTGCAGTGAAAACTCCACCTGTCGCTCAGCTGTTTTTCTTTCCACCTTTCTTAAATTTGACCACATTTTCTTGACCATTTTTTATTATCGACACTTCTTTCCGAACGATCAGTTTCTTGTAACAATTCGCCACACGTTCGTTCTTTCCACGGATACAAAACGTAAAACAGACGGGACAAGTTTTTCAGTAGGTGACAAAAATACAGAACACAAAGTCACTTTTTCATGATGAAAACAAAACAAACTGCATATTGTCGAAAAAAAAAAGGCACCGGAGTCGAGTCTGCATGGAGTAACCAGTCCAGCACCAGTACAGTGGCATGATGGGAGGACAGGTTACAAAACGTAAACAGGTGTTAACAAAAACAAACTATTTTGGCGTGAAGCTTTTTAAAAATCTATTAAATACATTACAATTCTGTTTATAAATAACTATCAAATACTTTACAGTGTAGCGACTTTCCCTCCTTTGGCTTCGCGTGGCTAATCTGCGAGGGTTCCGGTCCTGTTGGTCCGACAGTCGTCCAGGTCTGAGCCGCTCAGGCGGTTGTGTGGAGCTGGGAGGGGAGGGGGGAGGGGAGGGGGGCGATAGCGAAGAAAAAAGAGGGAGGAGGAGTTATTTTCACAGCTGATGCAGAGAAAACAAAGAGATCTTCCCGTCATCAGACAACTTGACAAGTATTCTTGGCACGTTGTGAATCCCGAGGGGGGGGGGGGGGGTAGAACGGACACCAAGTGCTCCTCTCCACCCACCAGGTGCCAAATATCAGTAAGCAGCTTAGAAAAAGGGCTACAAGTGATCCTGGCTGGGAGCCGCTGGCACTCGCACACACAAACACACACACACACACACACACACTGGTTCTCAGGGCGCTGATGGAGAGTCTGACCGGCGCTCAGCGCGTTCAATACCGGCTGGAGAAGCGACGGCGCTCGGAGACGCAGCGGCGGAAGAGGATGAAAACACAATGGAAGGATACGCGCAAACATTTGGATCCTGCGTTAAACTTGGAAAAAGCACCAAGACAGCAAAAATCAACATGCGAAAAAAAGCGATTTTAACAGCTTATTTGGGAGTTTGAAGCAAGTTTTCGACTCTGGAGACGTTTCCTGCGAGTGTCACCTGGCTTCACGGCCCCCTTTTGTTGTCCCACTGACCCCCCGACGGAGCAGCGATGGCAGACGGACACGGGTGAGGGGTCAACTTTGGACCCAAAGCCCTCGAACACATCTTGAGTCACCCAGTCAGAGGATGATGAGCGCATTAGGCGGCACAAGCTCGTCAGACAAATACTCGGCCTCAGACAGGAGAGGTCGGGCAAAAAGGGGGCGGGACGTCAGCGGCGGCCTGTGCAATGAGTGTTTGGCTAAACCACGCCAGGCCAGCGCCTCCGTCTACCTTGCGTGCGCATGGACCGTGAGGAGCACGCCACTTAAATGACCACGGTTCAGCTCCCAGCTGGCGATTCGCCGCTGTGCGTCCTCGCTCCGACCTTGCCGCCCGTCTGTCTCGCCGGAAAACGTGGACGCCGGATCCCGACCACACGGTTAAAGATGCGGCGGATTTCTTATCACGTGGGGAAGGCGGGGGTAGGGGGTGGGGGTGCGAGCTGGATCGGCGGCGGGCCAGCCGCCCAGCAGATAGTTGGGTACTCACTGGGAGCGTCAGATCTCGGCGAGCTGCTGCGGAGCGGCGCCGCGCCTTTGATGGAGGAAGAAAGAGCAGCCAGCCGGAGGCTCCTGGAAGTGGCGTCCAACTTCTCGTCCTGGAGAAAACACAAAGAGGATGTGACGAGTGAAACGCGGGCGAGACGCCAGGAGAAAGAAGAAGAAGAAAAAAACCCTCCGAGTGGCGGAAAGAAGAAAAAAGTATCAAGTTTCCGCCGCGCGAGTCTCGTTAGACTCGCTCCTGCGTCACCTGAACAAACGCCGAAATCGGTCCTCGCGAGCTGAGAGACGGCCGAATCGAGACCAGGAAAACCTTGTGACGAGTGGGCGGCGCCCGTCAGACTGATGCGAGCGCGACACAAGCGCTCGTCTGGCAAAGCAGCGGGGTGACCTGGCAGATAAGAGCCATTTTCAAGCAGCCGAGTGGCTGTTATGGCTGTTTATGGGGGGGGGGGGGGTGTTACGACCTGTGGACGGCAATCGGCTGTCAACGGCGACGTGTCGACGAGTCCCCCGCGGTCGCTTTATGGCAAGACGGACGGAGGCAGGCAGTCGACGGTGAGCGCGAGGTCCGATTCGCGGCGCTCGGGGAACCGTGTCACTCTGCGCGTCCGTGATGCATTACCAGCGTGCGAATTTATTCATTTATTCATACAAGTTGCAAATTAAGTGCAGCGTGCGCGCTGGCATCCGTGTGGGCGAGCGAGCCTCGTAAATGGCTCTCAAAGTCAGGCTATCCTTATCCAAACAGCTGCTGTTTGAACAAAGCAAAGCAATTAGCGGCTAAAATAAAGAGAGAGAGAGAGAGAGAGGGAGAGAGGGAGAGAGAGAGAGAGAGAGAGAGAGGAGAGAGAGAGAGAGAGAGAGAGAGAGAGAGAGAGAGAGAGAGAGAGAGAGAGAGAGAAAAGAGTGGGCTGCTGTTTGGGAAGCGGCCCGCTCTCGCCATGAGGCCGGCGGCAGCGTCGTACTCGGCACTCCTGGATCCGCCGCTTGGACTCGTCCAGCCGGCGCTGCAGGTCCCACACGGTCTCCTTGGATTGGGCGAAGCGCTGCTCCACCAGCTCCCGCTGCTGCTGGGACGCCTGCACACGAGGAAGAGACTCGAACGGTGTTTTAGGCAGCCAGAGAAAGATTGGAGCCAAGTGAAATTAATGCAGAAGAATGTAAAAAGAAAAAAACAACAACCGCTGATTAATTGGATGAATCTGATGTAATTAATGGCAATCAAAGACACGGGTGCAATTAGGAGGAAGGTCCTTCGTTTGCTTTTCTGCGTCGTGTCGTTGATTGAAGCGTTTCATGTTTTTACTGCATTGAAAGTGAGCGACTGAAGGCAAAAACCTGAAGATGACATTAATAAATCTTATTGACTTCATGTTGGTTGAAAAAAAACAAACAAACAAACAATTTGGACTCGGTGCAAACTCACCTCTAAATCTCTAAAGTTGTCCATCAGACACTGTTTCTCTGGAATCGACTCCAAGTGTTCGAGGGCCGCTTTGGTGTTCTGGTGACACAAACACACAAGTGATACAAATTTTGTCTGGCTAAAACTCCTTTTTTCTTCCTCTGCACGCTTCAAAGGTGTCTCACAAACAGGAAAAAACAATTCTGAACAGTGATATGAAGTCAAACAGCAACTATAAGACTATTTCATGTAAATAGACGCTAAAAAAAAGAAGTTTGGAGACGTTCTTTATGACTTTTTACTCAAATAATAGCAAGATACTGGAGAGAACTCATCAAAAAATAAGAATACTCTGTATCAAACCAGCAGCAAGTTCTAAACGCGTCCAAGGACGTAAAAGTATCTCGGAAAAGTCAGAAATTACAGTGTAGCGGACGAGCAAAGCAGAACCCCACCAAACAATGACCGCAGGAATAGTCGTGGGGAATAATCGAGGCCGCAACCCAATTCCATTCATTGAGTCCACGTCTACCTCGCGTGGCTTCTTCTGGTTCCCCACGCGTGGGGAAGAAGATCAAAGGGGGGGGCACGGCGGAAACCAGACGCCGCTCTCAGTCAAGGTTTTATCCGCAGCGATGATTATCCGCGAAGGCGGCGCGCGGCTGGATCGCGACATCCGTGGGCTCCAACCGCTCCGCCGAGTCGCCCGGCGCCTTTGTGTGTGCGCCGAGATAATGGGACGTAGTGGCCAGACAACAAAGGTCCGCGGCAGATACGCTTATGTATTATTTATGTCCTCTCACGCGACTCAACAGAGTGTAAATAAACAACCTTCACTAAATGGGATTTTGTTTTTTTTTTTTTGAAGGTTTCACAAAATAACCTGCGTTTGGATCTCTTCCAACTCTGTTACGATGCGTTTTTCACCCACGGCGAGGGTCATCTCCTGTCATTAAAGCTTTCAAAATAAAAGTTTGGAGCCCTTCAAGACGAAAAAAAAACTGATCTAAAAAAGAAGTAACCGAACAAACTGGCGTGATCGCTTTAATGTCTGAGAAGTTGCGGCGTCTAAAATAACATTTTTGGAATTTGCCTTGCAAATAACCTCCGGTGTTCATACGACACCCTCGCCGAGGCTCCGGCTCACGCGCGACGTGTCAAGTTCGTCAAAAAAAAAAAAAACAGGCGACATGTTGGGAAATCAATTCAGTTGCACCTTGATGTACCGAATCACTGCAGCTTTAAAGCAACAGAGGAATTAGCGGGTTTATCAAAGCACTGATGAGGTGCAAATTAATTACAGGCAGGCTGGCGGGGGTGTTGGGGGGGGGGGGGGTTCACCTGAATATTCGTCGGAAGTGGAGACAGAAGCGGGCGACTTCGTACAGACGAGGCGCGAGGCGTTGGCAGCGATGCTAGCGCAGGTGCAGTTACACGAGTAGATAACAGAAAGAAGTGAGAGTGGCGACGAAAACTGTTCCCGCACGGGGAGAAAAAGTAAGAGAAAGGCGGAAATAGACGGAATGAGGTAGGGTAGGGTGGGGTGGGGGTGGGGGCAAAGCGGGACGCCAGGCCGCGGTCGCGCTGAACCGTCGTTCGACTCGGCAGACGAACGGGAAGTTGAGCGAAAGACGCGGCAGAGACGATTCTCCTGCTTTCAGCAAGCAGTGTGTTTTGGCAACGACACAATATGTGACCCCCCCCCCCCCCTGTGTGCAGGCTAACAAGTCAGATTGTAGCACATTAAAGACTTCCTGTGGTTCACTCCTTAAGTCTGCTGCTCGCTCCTCCTCCTAATCATCACTAAATCATCGCCGTTTCTCGACTTCCATGTTTCCGCGTCCGAAACCCTTGCTGCACTCGCAGCTGCGGTCGGAGAGCTCGGAGGGAAAAATAAACGAAGTCGCCGGCCCCGCGGCGGTCCCAGACGCGATGTCGCAGCGCCCGGTCAATTCGACAGCTAATTGAGGGGCCGCTGTTACGACACACTCAGCGCCAGCTTTAATTAAGTGACTACTCTCGCCGCACTCCCGTCCGTTCTTCCCTCCGCTGGACGCTTCCAACAGCCTTCCGCTTCAGACGCGGCGTTCAGGCATCAAAAAGGGGAAGGGAGGGGGGGGGGGGGCGGCTGTTACCAGGCATCAGGCTGATTGCCGCGCTGAATGGCACACTGACATACAAGTGAAAGAAAAAATAGTCTGGATGATGATCTACCCCCCCCCCATGCCGGAGGCTGAGAGGAAGACGGGTCGATGCGTCCTGCCACTGCAAAGTTGCGGCGAGGAAGAAATGATGCGAGTTGATGGCGGTCCAGGGTATTTCCTCTTCTTGCCTGCCGCAGCTAATTGAAGGCTGAAGTAGACAAGCGCGCTGCATAATTGTGATGGATGGACAGCTTAGCTCCAGACAGCTCCAATTCATCTCTGGGTTTTTTTTCACTTCCTCTCGCTTTCTTTTACCCCCCCCCCCCTTCCACCGAAGTGAGAGTAAAATGCGGTCGGGTCAATATAACCTTTCGGGTAGCACTAACTAATTCCGCTCCGACATCTAACAGCTGATTAAGGACGTTAGGGACGGACGGTAACGGTTCGGATGGGCCGGTCGATGGCGCGGCGCCGTTCTCGACCCCCCCCCCCCCCCCTCCATCGGCGAGACTTATGATGATTAACAAGAGCCACGGGCCTTGACGGCAGCAATCGTTTTCTAACCCCACCCCCACCCGTTAGCCTCCACGCGTTGCTAAACAAACGCGGCCCCGGGTGAACCCGCCTCCGCGGCTGAATCGGAAGCAGGCCGAGGGGGGGGGGCGGCGGCGCTCGTCTCATTTCACGGCTCCGGTCAAATCTTACCGTCTCCATCTCCAGCACGCGATCCTGTGGAGACACACAAACACAGCGGAGAAGAAGTGTTAACATCATGTAAAAAAAAATGCAAGTAATGGCAAACATCGGAGGTGCGGCAGAAAAACACTGTCGCCTCCACAGCTTGTTGGGGCGTAAACATAAACTATCCATCGCAGTCGCAGAAAAATCGAGGTTTGGTTTGGCGTTTAAGTCACGCGTTTCTCTGGTGTGTTTTGAAAGACCTGCGTCAAATGAAACGCGAGGGACACAAAGGGGAGGGACGCCGACTAAAGCCACATCCAGCTGTTCTGTGGGAGCAGCAGCGAGGCACAGCAAAAAACCACCATGAAGGGGATCCATGCAAATAACGCCTCAGGTGTGAATATGTGAGTGAGCGAGCAAACACGAGTTCCACAGTCAGTCGCGGCGTTACAGGGAAATCCGAAAACACGCCTGGGAAGCTGCGTGAGCGGATGGAGCATAAAGACTTGTATAATCACACAAATATCATTGATGGAGACTTAAACATAGGATCTGAGGATAAATAGCATCGCTCTTTCTCACAGGAAGGAGTAAATCCATTACTTCCTGGACAGTTTGTGAGAACATCCTTCCTATTTGAGTGTGAGCAAACAGAAACCGGAAAAACATGGCTGCATCTCCGAGAGAGAGAAGAAAACATAAACAGATTTCAGCAAAAAAGGAAAAAACAACCCAACCCTGTCATTATAGCGCTTTCTACACGAGGCGCAGCGGGTCCAGGTAACTCTTGAAAAACGGTGTCTGAGCAGAGGGATTTTCATAAAGCGCGCACGTTCCAGGCGAAGCTGGCAGACGAGAGGAAACGGAGTATTCCGACAAACGGGTAACAAGGGAAGGGAAAAGCTGGGAGGAGGAGGTGGTGGTGGTGGGAGTGTGGAGCACACACAACTGGCTCCTTATCACGCAGCGCGAACACACTCGCACAAAGACAAACCGCTCGCGCCGCTCATCCAGCTCCTGACTGATGTTCCCTCTCTAACGATGCATAAGTGATGCTGCGCCTCTTATCTGCCACTCAAACGCACACCTGCTCTTCCCCACAACCGGCCGCCTCTCCCCGCCTGCCTGTAATGTGTTGATGGCTTCTAACAAGGCTTTTTCTTTCCTTTTTTTTTTTTTTATAAACCTCTGCCCACTTCTTACCGTTTTTTTTTTTTCCCTGTTGTTGTTTTGAACGCGTCTCACTTCCTCCGTTCCATCCGCTTTCCCTCGCTTTCTTCTCATCCTTCATAATTAAAAGCTGGGCTGCCACCGAGAGGCCACGCGAGCTTTGGCAGGTGCCTTTAAACAGCCACAGATGGGACCAATATCCAATACAGGCTCATTCAGAGTGGCCACTTTCTGTGTGTGTGTGTGTGTGTGTGTTTAGCTGTTTAATGGTGAGTAAAGGGGGCCAGCGGGGGCCGCTGGGGGAGCCGTCCACTCCCGGCGAGGCGGGCCTGGTGGCCTGCCAAGTGCGAATGCAGCGGTATTGAAAGACTAAGACGAGGCCTCTGGTGGCTTTTAAACTCCAAGGCCTCGTGTCTGCAGTAATTAGCTGCTTGTCCCGGCAAGGCTGCGAGGAGTCTGTCAGGCCCACCGCTGCATATTAACACGGCGGCTCGCTTGGCCAAAGCCCGGCAGCCGACTCCGAAACGAATCCGACGATAAGCGGAGGGGGAAAAAAATTTAAAAAAAGGAACCCCGAACTCGGCTCGCACCGACCGGCTCTCCTTGGCTGCGTTACACTCGAAACGAGTTCAGCTGGGTATAAAGATCCCCTGTTTCGAATGCAGATGAGCGAATGCCGACGGATCTGGAGGAGCGAGGGAGCGTGGCACTGACCTGAAGGCTCCTCATTTCCTCCTCCTTCCTGCGACTCCTCTCCAGCAGCTCTGTAAATCAGAAGCTCGTGTTAGAGATGCTGCCGCAGACAAAATGAAGACGGAGCGGAAGCGGAAGCGTTCCTGACGGATGGGAGCGCGGCGGCGGCTCGCGAGTCGGGATGAATTTCGCTCAAACCCCGGCGCGAGCGGGATAGGTCAAGGACGAGCTGGGGAAGAGAAGGGGCGGGGCCTCAATCTTAGCAACTGAGTGCTGGTTTAGCCACCCGGAACGCATTTGGAGCTCACGGGAAAGCTTTCCTCCTCCCTGTTCGCAGGGAGGAGGACTCCTCGGGATGCAGGGGGTCTCTGGTGGGCCGCAAGGGGGACCGTTGTGTTTGTAGAGCGCAATTCGGCAATTTCCAGTGGATATTACTCAATTACACGAGTTTCATTACGTGCCTACGAAACGGTTGAAGTCTCCTCAGGCAATTATTCCAACACCTAAAAACGTCTGCGATCCCGGTTATACGACGAGAGCACCGGCTGCTGTTTCCTTTGTCCAAAGCGTGGCGTCTCGAACCCAGTCTGACTCAGCCAGCCACATTAAAAGCGAAGGTTTACTATTAGTTCGACAACAAACGCAATTTGTTGTCAGTGGATCGTGTTGGGTTTTTTTTTGTTTCCCAGGTAGGTGGAAAAACAAACTCTGCCTGTGTTTGTTCTTGATTGCAGCATCAAAGTGGTTTTAATTACGATCACTGGCTGCCTAATGAGATGTTGATTTAGGAAAATAACTCGGAATTTACTGAGCAATTTGGTTCCACCGAGCAAACGCGACAACACTCCTCTGACTTCACTCGGTTTGGCAATATGCCGAGCGAAATAAGCTTTGTGCGAGAAAAAGGTTTAAATGAGATTACAGGAATGGAAAAAAAAACCCAAACAAAACAAAACAAAACAAAAAAAAAACTCCAAACAAACAGGAAATGTTCAAATCATTTCCTTTCAATTAATCTTCTGGAGATGTAATCACAGATGCAATCACAAACTGCAACAATAAATTGCGCGCCAACTTTGGGATAGGTCTGTTTGAAATCACTGCAGCAGTGATGGCGACTCGACATGACTGCGGACGCCGAGCGTTACACGCGGCGACACTTGTCCCGCCCATCTTTCCGGCCTGTTTTTTCGCCTCCTCTCCTCCTTTTAAATGGCTTTTCCTCGTCGCAAGCCGGCTCATGACCTTTTCCTATATGTGCTCTCTCGCTCGGCGATGTTCTCCACCCCCCGAGTCCGGCTCCGGCCGCTCCACGATCAATCTTTTATTCCCCTCGCTGGCTCCTGTGCCTCACTGGAGCCAGACTGTGCGTTCCCAGTACGTGTTATTTGAATATTAAGTGCTGGGAAATGACGGGGATGGAAAAACTCAAGACCACTCAAAGAGACAAACAAAGCACCCCCTCCCCCCCCCGCCAACATGCATGTGCTAGACACGCCCCCGGGACTCATTTCCTGTCCCCAAATTCGACATCCAATTCTTTTGAGGATGATTGAATCTCCACCTTCGACAGCAAGCGCACATAAAAACATCGGGCCAACCCGGGTGACGGAGCAGGAAGAAAGTATATAAACAACAAGCTGCCGATACCAAACATCCCTTTTCGCTGCCTTCACCCTCCGAGTCTATTAAACAGCGGCGGTGTCGAAAGACTGCTGTTACCGCCCAAGTGGTGGGGGGGGGGGGGGGGGGGGGGGGGGGGGGGGGGGGGGGGGGGG
>JASSRZ010000020.1:11709757-11727815 GCA_032164315.1 Malacoctenus gilli
TGTGTGTGTGTGTGTGTGTGTGTGTGTGTGTGTGTGTGTGTGTGTGTGTGTGTGTGTGTGTGTGTGTGTGTGGTTTTCCAACAAAGGCTCCATCTTCTCCTCTATCCCAGATGAGCCACTCAGTTTGCTGCAAGAGATTTGTCTGTGATCAGGTTTTCTTTGCCCTTGAGAATGACTGGCAGGCTCACTCCCTTTGCCTTTTGGTCTGCATAGTATATAAAAAAAGAAAAGAAATGAAAAAACAACCCCCCAGCCTACATAACACTGAGTAACACCGGTCAGTGATTTTGAACATAACACTGACAGGACCTGCCTTTATAACACTATTCCTGAAAGTTTAGAAGGAGGGAGAGAAAAACGTGAAGTGGAAAGTTGCCAAATCAACTGGAAAAACAGTTTTTTCCGCTTGCCTTGTGTGAACCCACACATCATTATAAACAAGATCATCTACTTCCTATCAAAGCTCTGTAATTATAACCGAGTTTGGTTCCTCCATCCACAGCTGTACTCTGATCTCACTGCGTTGCTAACTGCTGACCGAGTTTGGTGAAAACCATTTGTATTCTGCAGCCCGAAGCTATCACTGCTGGAGTGCAGGAGAAGCATCTCAATGCAGGCGCTATTGATTACTCGACTGTCAGTCATACGAGTTATGCATGAGCGGCGGCGAATTGCGAGAAACAATGCAACAAAGAAAGTCGCAGGACTGGTTGGAGCTAAAAAAGCGCTGCCAGCTGGCTGGCTGATAAACTCGGCCCGCGGTAGCGGCAACGGCGGCGCCGGCGGTGGGAGCCAGAACGCTTGGATCGTCGGACGGCAGCCAGCGACAGTTGACTTGCGTTTGCGCCGGAATCGCCCGCCGCTGCCAACTGATGCCGAGTCAATAAGCTTGCAGTGAGATTTAGCGCCGCCTGGTAAAACCTGGGCTGGATTATGTGCAAGTGAGAGCTTTCAATTTGTTCACTCATGAAATGAGAGACTGACCGGAGCCAAGAGCAGAACAACAACAAAAAAAAAAAACAAAAAGAAGGAACAGAAAGCTTTCCAGACGTATCTGGAATCCGTTTCTGGGAGAGACGGGGGGGGGGGGGGGCAGACAAAACTCGAGATCGCCGCAGAGAGATGTCCCGCCCCCTACTTGACCGGTCGGGGACCCTGGAACCTTCCTGTTGTTAGGCAACAGAACGAACCAATAATGTTCCGGCACCAAAATACAGAAAATAAGTGTTTACACTAAACTCCAAACACCATTTTTTTTTGTTATGGAACAACAAGTTTGAAAGCTTATTTCATGCCATGAAAAAAACCCAACATTTTCACTCTTTTGCTTTTCATCTGACATCGTGTCATTTTTCCACCGGACCCATAATAGCCTAGATCTGCTGCCCATTACCGATGTGACGGGTTCGCTCGCTGCCAAGCAGGATGCTCGGGGGGGGGGGGGGGCTCATACGCAATGCATATCGGCACTTCTGACAAAGTGGCTTTAAATGGCAGCTTTTTCTTTTTTTCTCCCTCTGTCAATACAAAAGGCGCTTGAGTGCTTTCAATTTTAATAGACTACACCTACCGTACACCCATAATTACATGCAAAACGTTGCTTTGCAGAGGCAATCAAGTGATGGACCACTGTGCCGCTGTAAAGAGTTGAGGAACTCACAAGCCCGAATGATATAAAAATAAAAGGTAAAAACATCAGAGCTGTGGGGGCTGATTTCTACTTTTTTTTTTTCCCAGAGTTTTGTTCTCCGTCACGGGCCAAGGTCTGTTTCCTGCCTTCAAAAGTAAGAGCTGAACAATACTACATAAGAGCAGCAAATTGATGAGGACAGTTGGAAGAGTGCTAGTTTGAAAAGAGCACTTTTTAACACACGCACGTACTCAGTCCTACTTTGTCCACGAGCGGTATTAAGGGAGAATGCAAAGGAGGCCAGCTGGGCCCATTATGCTGTTAAGTTGGCTTTTTCAAAGCCCACGTTTTTGGGAAAAAAGGACGAGCACTTTCCGGTGAGGGAAACCGCGGGAACCGCGTACCGGAAGCCCCCGAAGAAAAAAACCGACCTGCGAGGCCTTGTCGGCGTGCAGCTGCGCCTGCGTCTTCGCCTCCTCCAGCGCCTTCTGCAGCCTCCTGCACTTTGCCCTCCACTGGCGCACCGCCTCCTGGGCCCTGGTCCTCAGCTCCTCCCTGCTCCGCGCGCTCTCCTGGAGCAGCGCCTCCGTCTCTCTCCTCTCCGCCTGCCCTCGGCTCTGAAAGGACGATCGAATTTATGAATAAAAGTATCTCTTCAGTTGGAGTAGAATGAATTCCCCCCCTCCCCCCCTTCCTATCAATGGGACGCCCTGCGGAATAAAATAGAATATTCCGCGAGTCCGGCTCGGCGGGATCTCGTTACCGCGCCGGTAGCTTCTCCCATTGATATTTCCCAAACTAGTGGCTCACACCGAGGCACTAAACAGTACATTTTAATTCAAATTTCCACTCGGAAAAAGTGCTCCCTCTCAGTGCCCTTGATGTCAATTATCAGTCTATAATGAATGAGCGTGATGCATGGAGCAGTATCCAAATACCTGCAGGTCCCTGAGCTGCTCCAGCATTCGCAGCTGCTGCTGCTCCCTCCCCGCCAGGTCTGATGATAATTCCTTGTATATAGGAGAGGCAGAAGAAAGGTCAAGGTGTGTGTTTGAGTGAGTGCTATTTCTCTCGGGGGAGCGAGAGGAAAAAAAAAAAGGCAGGAGGACGGGGAGAGAGAAGTGTGAAATAATGGGTTGAGAATGACTGTCCAAAAAAAAAAAAAGAAGAAAAAGTATCAAAGACAACTGTGATGGATTTTTGGGGGGAGGAAGGGGGGGGGAGTTAGATAAAGTGCAAAAGGGCAGGGATAGTGAACAAAGAAGGGGGGACGAAAGGCGAGGACAGAAAGGTCAAAGAAGGGCGGCGCTCATTTACACGCCGCGGGAGACGTTTTGAGAAGAAGCCCGAGACGAAACGCGGCGTGGATCAACTCCGTATGAGCAGGAAATTCAAATCCAGTCCAAACTGAGGCTAGGTAAGGTTAACATTCCTCCATTGAGGCATTCACATCGACGAGCCTGCCGGCATGAAGTACCGTAATTAGTCATACGCTTATTAATCCGGGCCTTAATACAATGGAGTCAAATTCAGCAAGTGAGAGCTACAATCTCCCACCCTATTCGCCACAATATACGTCTTTTCTACCACTATAATCAAACAGTTCTCACATCTCTTCTGCTCCACACATTAAAAACCATAAGCGACGCCCCAGGTGATGCACGCGAACGCCCACCTCGTCTCTTCTCACCTACTCAGTGAAAGAGGAAGTGTGGGCGTGAAACATATTCTCAGAGAAGGAAACACGAGAGATTAAGAGAAATTGTGCCAACGCTTAAAGTGCAGCCTTTTTCGCGAGCAGCGTTTTATTGATACCAGCCACAGCCTTGAATACCCCTGCTTAGCAGAGGGGATAGGCTTTTTTTTTTATTTTTTTGCCTAGATTTTCGGTCTTGTTACAGTGATGGAAGTGACACATTGCGCCAGTTTGAGACGGATAAATGACTGCTGGTTGACTTCTGATCTCCTATTCCAGCTGTCACTTCATCTGACGATTTTTAAGAGGATCAAGCGGCGCCGAGTTGGCGGAGGAGACGACCACGGATGAGAGGCGCCCCGACAAACTGAAATAACCCCGCCGGAGGTGGGGGGGGTTGAAGATGCCGCCGCTGGGGCAGAGTCAAAGAGCGCGCTCGCGTCGGGCTCATTTGCACTCGAGCTGAGAGGCCTTCCTCACTTTGAATTCATTCCTGGGAGAAGTGGCTCCAAACAAGAGCAAATATTACAGTGAAGCCAAACACACTCAGATTTTGAAGTATGCTTGCGTGCAACGTCTTCATGTACATCCAGCATGTTCACCTACATTGTTAAGAGCGCTAACGTCTACTGTAGGTAGTTCATTTTTCTTCCAGTGTTCTATCCCTTTCAAATCTATATGACATTTCTTCTTGAATGTCAACCGCTCGAAACCCATCGGAGCCCTTTCACCCGTCTGGTCCCTTACCTTCACCTGAAGGCTGAGCTGGAGCGCCGCCTTCTCCTTGAGGTCCAGCGACCTCTTCAGCTCCTCCACCTCGCCGAGGACCGAGGCCTTACACAGCTGCACCCGCAGCTCCGCCACTTCCTTCTCAAGGTCCGCGTAATCTGCGGAGGCGACGAGGAACTCGTGAAGGAAACTCCACGGAGGAAGTGGAAGGCGGGTAACAAAGGATTCAAAAGAAACAGGCCTTGGAGACGTGTTGGAGTGGTTTCCAGTTTGGGATCATCTTTTAACTTCACTCTTAAAAAAAAACCAACGACCTCTAAATAGTGGATGCTTGGTTCGCCTCGCTATTGTTTTGGGCTGTTCACGACTTAAATAAAACGTGCAAACAACGCAGGCTTCTTCAAGCACGGTCCCTAAAAAACAAGGCGATTTATTCAAGCTTTGCTGTGATTTGTTGCAGGTATGTATTAAATCGGTTTCTATCAAAATTTCTGTTCAGAGGAATTATCTGGAGCAGCTGGTTCTCCGACACGACTCCAGACAGACTCCGAAGAATCTGTCATTTTCGAGGCTCTCGCTGCCTTTTACAGCACTTTGATGCCTGAAAAAAAAAAAAAAATCAATACCATTACAAAAAAAAAGAAAAACTGAGGCACTGAGAGGTTAGATTTTCAATATTTTTCTCTAATACACACTCGATTTTCTCTGCTTTTACAGCCATATCTTTGGCAGTGTTTTTTTTCCCCCCTCGCTCTCCTCGTTTTTGGTGCTTTAGTGCAGATCAATTTTCTGTCCTCTCTCCAACCCTCAGCTTGTCCTTTCGCCATCTCTACCCCACGCTGGCTCAGGCGTCGGGGCCCGTTCTGGCTCGCAGCCTTCCCGCGTTCGCCCGTCGCCCGCCCACTCCGAGAGGTGTTTCGGTTGAGCAGTTGGCGCCCCGAAAAAAAAAAAACAAAACTACCGTCTGGAGGTTTCCCCTTCGAATTTTTAATTCCGCACAGAGAAACAACGGGCCGAAAGCAACCACTGCTTTGGCTACAGGGGTGGGAGACATTGTTGGAGTCTTGATCCAGCCCCGTGTCCTGGTTTCACACCCTCACCAGCCACCTTTACGATTCAGTACCTGGCCCTCGCTGTCCGCCTCTCGCCCCCTCCCTTTCGCCGTGGTTGCCGTGCGGCTGAGCGCTGGGCTGAGAAGTCTCCAGCAGTGCCCTGTGAAGCCCCGTCTTCTCCTTCCTTGTCCTCTGCAGCTCGCCGCGCATGTCCTCCACCTGTGGGGGATCATTGGCCGTGTAAGTGGAGGGGTGGAAAGAAAAAAAAAGGAAGGGCAAAAAAACAGAGAGCAAACGTCTCACTCAGGGAGGGTTGTTTTTTGGGGGCTTTTTCAGGACTTTTTCCAGAACATTTCTGCTACAATAGCCATGATGCTAAATTAGCCATGTTTAATCCCATTCATTCATGCAAACATTAGCAAGGAGCTAACCTGCCAGGCTTTCATTGCCAACTGCTTTTTTCGAGTAGTCAAAAACTGTTCACAAAACAACTCTCGCAGACCGAAAGTTGCCAGTTTGATGTCAACGAGGGAGGGGGGGGGGGTGCTGCATGCGCGATTGGCGTCGGGGAGTGCGCGCAAACAAACCTGCAGGAGGAGGGACTCCCTGCTATTCTCCGACTGCTCCAGCAATCTTCGGGCTCTCTCCAGCTCCTGCTCCGTCTGAGCAAAGCACGATAAACATCGGCGAGGCAGCATAATGAGCGGGTGTTGTGGAACTTCACGGGGAGGCGGTTTTCAGCATTAGGAATGGGGATCACACAACACAGGACAAGTGTTTGCATGCAGCGCGTGTGACCATGGAGTCGAGGAGTCTTGAACATGTTTCTTTCAGATCTGCGGTGCGATAAAACGGCAGCTTGAGCAGAATGAACGAAGGTGCTCGGGTGGAGGATTTGAAAAAGTTATCTGTTGTGAGAAATAGACTCTCATGTTACCTTTTTCAGTTCTTTTTTGAGCACTGATAGAGAGATAAGTGAGCAATTAAAAGAAAACAAGACCAAAAACAAACAGAGAAATGTGCTTCTTGACTCCGCAGGTCTCTGAATGTCTTTTTTTTTTAGATATAAATATATATGCAGATATGTGTGCACAATTGAAAAAAGCACCGGTGTATGAATGATTAAAATAAAATCAGAGTGAATGTATCATTTTCCGTCTGAATGACTTCACCTTGGATTTCTCCCTGTCTGCTCTGAGCAGCCTGGCTGTCACCGCCTCCTCTCTCTCCTGGCTTCTCCCAAAAGACTACAAAAAGCAAACAAAAAAAATGAAATAAAATGAAATGGGGAAAAAAAAAACAACAACACAGGCCTCGGTGCGGATGATTATACACGTACTAAAAAATAGCAACGTGAGAGGTGCCATTGCATCACAAGCAACACCCCCCACCCCCCTTTTCCTCTTTTTTTTTTTTTCTAATGTCGCCTTCTTGGAACACGACAGTAGTAGCATCATGGTAGATTTGCGCAGGAGCTTAGATCCCACTCAATCCCCACTCCTTCCGAGCGGGGCCGCGGTGATGAATTACCGGCTGCTCGCAATAACGTCTCCCCAAGTGACTCATCATCTATTTGATTCACATCGCAGCGGGCCCATCGGTGGGGAATAAATATGCCCTCTCGCTCTCCCTCCTCTCCTGCTCTTTAGGAGTGGAGGAGATTATTTTCCTCTTCATTTCCTCGCGCTTGTTTATTTACCACTAATTTTGGGACAAATGCATTATTTCCCCGCCGCCCCGGGGCCCCGCTGGTGTCCCATTAGGGCACTACAGAGGAGAGGGGGGGATGCAAAACTGAAGCGGTGGTGAACTATCATTACGCAGCGCGTCTGCCAAGCCTCTGCACGCTGACGGCGACAGAGTGGCGACACAGCGCCCCTCGGTGGCCGGCCGGCCGAACGCAGCGGGCGCCGCCGAGCCGGTCACGTCTCAGACGCAGACTGGCCACAAGAACACTGATTCGACTGATTAAAAAACGAGATCTGACATAATGCCGATGATGCTGCACATTATGCAGGCAGCATGGAGAGGCAGTAAGAGAATAATAATATGGGAGGATTTGCATGTAGCTTCCAGTCACTTAAGTGCTCCTAATAACAGCTCTCTCGGCTAATAATGCTTTTAGACAAATCATGCTTCATCGGGAGAAAAAAAAAGCATGATTGGCATGAAATGCATAAAAGGAGCTATTGCTTGCTTAGCAACGACTTGCACTGTATTGAGGTAATTGCCCGAGCGAGATTTACAGTCTCGCAAGGAGGACAACGTGGGAAGCGCGAGCGCGTGAAAGATGAGTGATCGTCCCAGCGATGGCCGCTGCTTTCGTCTTCCATGACTACTTCCTCATGGAGGGTACAGTAACGAAGAATGACTCAGCGAAAGGTTTTGAACGGTCGTCGCGTCGATTTTTATTCCGACTGTAGCTCGAGGATATATTTAGCGTTGAAGGCCAAATCAATGTCCAAGTGATATTTGATGTATTAATACTGATGTTTGAGGGAGTTCGAAACTGAAGAGGAGTCTTCTGGATCTGATTGACATCTCAGCAATCAAGCTCAAGATGCAAGATGAGCTCTTAAGACATCGTTTCTAAAAAAGGAAACAAAGGATTTTGTTTTTTTCCAAACAATGACGGAATCAATAGATAAAGAAACGATCAGTCCAAAGGGACAAGAAACTGGAGAAACTAATTCCTTCCTCCCTTCAATTCTTTGATTGATTCTCCGTCTGCCTCTGATGTTTCAGCTGGCCAAACCGAGCAGCACGCATGTGCTGCTGCGAGCCGTAAAAAAAAAAAAAATCACACGGAGGCGAATGCTGCTCACGTTTCCCTGTCGGAGAGTTTCTCCCTGCGTTGCACGGGAGTGACTCAATAGGGTGAGCAGGTCCACTCCAGCAGTGGATGCAGCGGCAAAGTCTCTCTGAGCATCACGAGGCTCTGCAGCCTGAGCCACTTCTGCTTCAAGAGTGTCAGAGCACCACATATCGATGGATTTCTACCCTGTCAATCAGCATCTATGCAGTGGATTTGAAGTCCGCGTGCTGCTTGTGGAGTCCAGCTCCACTCAGCACCTGGAAGAAAAACCCTACATGTCTAATATTGACTCGAAATGTCCCTGATGGACTTAACATCATTCGAGTCTCAAAGCTGAAGTCATTCGCTTCCTGGTTGTCTCGTGAAGTTCTTTCTGAACGTGAGAGAATACGCAAGTGGCAACGAGGAGGTGTTGGATGGATGACAACAGATGAGTGGTGGGAGGAGGAGAGGGGAGGGGTCGGGGCTGGTGGTGGGGGGGGTGGGTGTCACCTCCTGCGGCTCCTCGGAGACAGCCGACCGCCGCTCGGGCCTCCGCTCCCTCTCCGGGCTCCTTTTCTCGCCGCTCATCTCCCTCTCGAGTTCCCGGAGACGCCGCTCCATGTGCGAGGACACCTGCTGACACAAAGAGCGAGGACGCCTCGGGTCATGCGGGGGGGAGGGAGGGGGAAGAAAGTGTCGCCGGCGCTCAGGATGTGATGAATGAGACAACAGGAAATTAAAAACTCAGGTGACAAGAAAAAAAGAAAGTTTGATAAGTGACGAGGAAGCAACGCGTTCGAGATTCTACGCTTCCCCCCGGCTAATCAGTAAGCATCACATCCTCCTGTAAAAGACAGCTGATACCTTTATCTCGTCACGTCTGCACACATTACGAGATAAAGAAATATTAAAACGTGTTGGCTGTCACTTGGAGCGGCGTAGCTGTCGGGGGCACTGACAGTGAAGTTGGGATCCTTTACCGAGAAAAAGATGGTGAAACATCCAAAGTTGGGACCGCTGCCATTTTTTAACCATCGATGTTACTGATATGGTTTCTCTCAAGGTGCACTGTGCGAGTCTTCATAGGAAAACGTTGAAAAATAACCATGAATGTGTTGGGGTTAAAGTGCTAACTTGAGGGCATTGTTTCTCCAACAAATGATGCTAAGCTCGCAACGAGCCACTTGAATCACGTAGCATTAATTTGGTCTGCAGAATGGCGCAAATCTCTTCATGTGTGTCAAAACTGCTGAAAAATCTTGAGGCATTTTCAAACTTGTAATACCAGTTTGTGCCACATGACGGTGTTGTGAGTTGGTGCCGAGACCAGCTAAAAAACTCACCGAGTCCTGTCTCTGAGAAGACACCATGTGGTCTGTGAGGTTCTCCATCGCCCGCCTGGTGTCAACATCCGACCTGCAGGATAAAAAGGAAAAAGGTGAATTATTTGGGTGCCAGGAAATAGGTTATAATTAGTTTAACAACGGAACAAGTTCAGAAGGATGTTTTTTCCTTCTTTCTTTGTGAATGACTAATTTTAATTTCACCCCTCTTGGAGAGGACGACCTGCGGCTGAGGGCAGAACTATGTGGGGGGATGATTTTGAGTTTCCTCAGACACTGTTATCGCTTTACATCAAGGATCTTTCAAAGACATGAAAACTGTTTGTTTACAGAGCGCAAGCAGAAACTTTTTTTACGGACGGCGGCTGTAAAAGAAAAAAAAAGAGAGCAAAAGATCGATACGCTGTAACTGGCCCGCACAGATCCTCTCACAGCACAGCTGTGAGAAGCTGTGAGAACGCCCAAGAAGCAGCTTGTTATCTGTTCTTTCACTTAATGCGTATGACGTGTCTGTCATCACCACAGGAGGGACGTTGAAGGAGGAGGTTTGCACAATTTTTTTTCAAGCACTTCAAATCGATGTAGTTATATTTTGATAGCCAAAAAAAAAAATCAATCAATCTTCTGAACTCGTTTTATCTCATTTTGAACGCGAACGATCACGTCAATGTGCAAACGTGACATTCACCTGTTTCGACGCAGGATCTCTCGGTCCAGGTCATCAGACAGCCTCACTTGGTCCGAGCGCAGATCCCGCAAGGACTGGTGTAAGACCTGAACCTGTGAGAGACCAACACAGACCGTAAATGAACAAAAACCCACAGGATAGAGACACAATCATGTAAAGCATCTTTGACTCAAAACCAACACAAACAGCTCATTTGAATCTCATCCTGCCCATTCTTTCACATTAACGTTTGTGTGTGTCCTATTAATGCTTTATAGTGCCCCCTTGTGGCAGGTCTC
The DNA here is from genome assembly GCA_032164315.1 of Malacoctenus gilli. Classification (NCBI taxonomy): domain Eukaryota; kingdom Metazoa; phylum Chordata; class Actinopteri; order Blenniiformes; family Labrisomidae; genus Malacoctenus; species Malacoctenus gilli. The sequence goes on from JASSRZ010000020.1 coordinate 11,719,971, forward strand.
TAAAGCTAAACATAAATAACCAGCTTGGTCGTGGGTCCTTACGTCCTCTGGTGCCAGGTTGGTGTCCTTAAAACGAACACCGGCAGACTGAGACCTTCTTCTCCTCCCTGAGGTTCCTGTGTAGTCCTTCAGCGGAGACGTAGGGTAGAACCGGGGACCTTCTGCAACTCAAAAAACAAAGTTTAAGGAGACGAGGCAAGAGACCGCAGACAGCGACGAACCCCTGACTTTACAGAAATCAGTGTACGTGTGGATTGTTACAATCTTGTGAATCTCTTTTTGCACATGAGCTAAAAAAACATCAACTTGCAGCAAGTTCCTTTCCTTTATCTTGTGTTCCATACCTGATCCTGAGCAAGCCTCCAGGTCGCTGCTGTGCAGAGTAGAGGCCGAGGCTGAGGCGCTCAGAGCCCCATTGGATCTGCTCAGCCTCCGTTGCTGCAGCTGACTGATGGACTCCTCCAGGTTCTCCCTCAGCTAGGGCACAAAAAACCAGCAAGTTCTCATGAGCCGCGCATTCAGGGCTAACGTTTCCATTACAATTCTGCCTAAATCGAAGATAATTCTAACAACACACAACATATAAGCAGAAATGAAAGAAAGGATCACAAACACAAAACAGCATCAAGAGCAGGTGTCTCACCAGTGCCATGGCCTCAGCCTGGTCATCTGTGTGCTCCCTGTACTGACCCAGCATCCTGTCTACTTTGGTCAAGTTCCTGCTGGTGTCCTACAGGAGAGACGCTCACTGTTACCAAGACAGGACATCTATTTCTGAATCTAAATATGCTGTTTGCCTCATATGTGAACGAAACGCTCGGTCTCACGGTCAGATCACTCAGAATGTGTGTGTGTGTGTGGGGGGGGGGTACACGACACGGCATTAGCAGCTGGATGAAATCAGAACATGGGTGCATCATATTCAGTACCTGTAAAGTGTCTGCGAGGGTGCTGATCTTCTGGGAGATGTCTGCAGCCTGGCCGTCGCCCCCGTCCCCATTGGCTCTGCCCCTGTCCCGGCTTGACCTGCGGTGGGCTTCACGCCCCCGAGACCTGTGGCCCCGCGTCCTGTCGTACGAATCAGACCCACTGGATGTATCCATAGTTGGACGCGTGTCAGTGCGTCGCGAATAAATGAAAAATCAGTCCAACACCGTGACTTTTTGCTGATGTGACGTTCACTGACCACGTCTTCGGACAATGCTAACTAGTAACCGTAACCCTAATCAGATTAACGACCAAAGATGGGCAGTTGTTAACTTTTCGTGCATATAATGACTTTTTCATAGCAAACACACACGGGGGCGGCGTCATTGTTGCTTCACAAACTGTCGCGACTACCCAAGCACAGAATCACGGCAGTTCCAACAGCCCCGTCCCCCGTCAGTCGCTGTCCTGAGCATTGTTGTGGGTGATGCTCCTCCTGGTTAGCAACAAGTGGGACTCCCGTTGACGTTAGCTGGCTAGCTAACCAAAAGTTGGCTGAATAACTGACAAAGTCCAAAACAGATTCAACAAAAACACAACACGCCTTCAGTCGTTAGAAGACCTCCACACGGAGAATGCTGCTTTTCCTCTTTGCAGGTGATAATGAGCCGAAGTACAGCCCTCGGCTTCACTGCGCTATGGCAACTTGAACTAGCCGCGTCTGAGCAGGAAAACAACGGACCGCAGCCGCCGCGAGGGACGCCGGGAAATGAAGGCACCGCATCACGGCGCTGTGTTGGAATGTATTACTTGTGAACTACATTGTCCAACGGTATGCTTTTGCGCCACAGCTGCCGCGCTTCACTGAGAGAAAAGAAAAGAAAAGAAAAGAAAAGAAAAGAAAAGAAAAGAAAAGAAAAGAAAAGAAAAGAAAAGAAAAGAAAAGAAAAAATCGCAATAAACCATCAAAATGACATAAAACAGAATTAGAAACAATATGTAAAAAAATGTTAAAAAAAACAAAAAGATAAAAGGACAGTTTTTATAAAATAAGTTTTGTTTTTTGAAACATTCGTTTTCATTTTAAAGGTTATAACTGCTTGTTCTAACCTAATTTTCTGTGGTAGGATATCAAAATGTTGGGTAGAAACAATAAACTGTTACTAGTTGATTGGGTAGCAATTTAATATGGTGGACTTTTGAGATTTGGTGATTAATTCAATGGTCTTGCCCACTTGTCTTTCAAATAAACACTTTAGTGCGTTACTAAACCACCTTTTTTGTGTCCATGAACTTTTTTCTTCTATAATCACTCCAGGGTCTCACAAAACTACTTAAAAGGCAATGACACAATGCTCCATACAGCAACAACAAAACTGACCACGGATGTTCAAACGTCCTCTGTACGTTCCCTCTCAGAAAGAGACTGTTTCACAGCACAGGACTATTCTGCATCCCAACACAAGAGTGCCTCAGAAGTCCACCCTCCCCTCAAGTCGAAGACCACCTCCAGCCTCGCCACAGCATCCCACACCTTTGACGGTCTCTCACAGAGTCCAGGGGCCCCAGCGCAGGACGGCACCACGGCGCTCTGCTGTCTCCCACCGCGGAACGAGGACAAACCGATCAGCTGATCGGAACGCGGGCCCTCACTTGACTTTTCGAGGTGACAGGAGGATTTTGTCCCTCCCGTGGATCCCCCCCCGGGCAAGGATAGAGGACTACCGCCGTCGCGCCGACACTCGGCTTCCCCCTGTCAGCATGCAGGTGATAACGTGCGCCCTGTTGACGCTCGTCAGCCTCCCCGCGCGCGCCGCGTCGGAGACTGACTCCTGCCCCGCCGTCTGCGAGTGCCCCGAGTGGACGACGCACCACGCAATCTCCTGCTATAACATTGACATTCTCCCCAGGTTCCCAGCGAGCACCGAGAAACTGTAAGTAGGCGCACCAAAAAAAAAGAAACAAACAAAAAAAAAAAAAACTCGCGCATCTGTAAAAGCGATTCTACTCTGGGTTTTTTTTTCATGCAATTTGAATGCAAAGTGCTCTTATAACCTGGAGGAAAAATCATTATCATCATATGAATATTCTTTTCCAAATGCTCCCTACGGGCAACCTTAGTCTGTCTGTGTTGTTAAGTGGTTATCCCACTTTAAAGTATCGTTTGAAAGCCATTATAGTATCACTAACAAGCGTTATGCGGCGAAGTTGGGAGTTGTCAGTGTGACTTTATTTGCGGGGAAATGAAGCATTTACGGGGAGAAAGAAAAAAAAGAGCAACACCTGAATTACTCCCTTAATGCTGCAAGCTCCAAAAAAATCTATTCCTGGAATAATGTGCTGTGATTAATTATCCAAGGCATATTTTATTTAGAAAAAAGGGTTATTAGTTCACATTTTCATTTTTAACTCAAGCTAACTACAGTATAGAAGGAGGCTTCTGTTTCTTGCGGACTTTAGGTACTCTTCTGCTTACTTTTTCTGTATTTAATATTTCACCAGAAATGGTGGTGGTCCTCCTTTAGGTCACACATTTGCTCACCCGTTCTTTCTCCTGTTGTGAATTAACCAAATGATGGAGGGCAAGCGGATCGAGACAAAGAGTGAGGTGGGAGTGAGAGGTCGGATGTCCGGCACACTGGGATTCGGCAGAGTTCTGCAGAAGCATTTTCAGGCTCCAGGATGCAAAGAGTTCGTACTGCGGAGAATCCACACCAAGTGAGCACAGGAAACTCGCCCTCTTTCCGCTGCTAAAACTACACAAAAAAGCTTTGGTCCTCCTAAATAATAATAATAATAATAATAATATATGTCTCAGTTACCACCCAAAACCGCTACTGACACACAGAACATTGTGAAAAAGTGACAGTCCACTAACCTTCTTTCAATTATAAAACTAAGTAAACACAATATTTACAGCTAAAACCAGAGTTGAAGCCTATCTGGGCCAGTTAGGACTGCAATCAGTCACTGATTTCATTATTCGTGTTTTGTTGACTACTGTCTCTTTGCCTGATCGGTGGAACAGAAGAAAGCGTTCAAGGTCACACAAAAAAGTTGCAGGTCTTGTCTGACTCCCAACTTTTCACACTTTTTTAATCACTAATACTGAAAAGAGACACAAGCAGTTGAGTGGAGCCACGTTCAAGGCTTTGTGGGGCCTTTTTGCCTACCATGAATACACAATTAACCTCTAAACGGACTCAGTCTTACTGAAACGTGTGAAGGGATATTTTGTTTTTCGACTGTTAGCGCGCAGCCGATCCACGTTTGACCCGTTATCCCGTTAAATGAGACTTCAAAGCGCGTGTCAGGAATCCTGGATTCCTGTGTGATGTCATGTACCAGGAATCGGCTCTAAAATATGTGGCAGGGCCCTGTGGGCTTCCCAAACTGTTGGAGTTCATAGGGAAAATTACGCAACAGGAGTGTGGGGGGGGGGGGGGGTGCAGTCAAGGCCATGGCCCTTGAGTGATGGAAACACATGCCCTTAAAGATGGACTCCATGACAAGCGTGGAAACACACAGATGGAAGCTCCGTGGAGGGTGTTTCCATTTCAATCAGCGTGCAAGGGAGTGATATATCGGACAGTGCTGCCGTGGTGCTCGCAGGAACGGAAACGTTTGGACCGTGTTGTCAGGGAAAGAACCAAAGTTTGTGCACTTCTTCACACTTTCACCGTGCAAAGCTACCAAGGCTTAGACTACACCATACCAGTATACTGCACAACACTCCACTACACTGCACTGCACCGCACCGTACTATATTGCATGGTGTTGGTACTATATTGTATCGTATTGCACACTATACTATGCAATACGATACAATACAACACGATACTATACTATACGATACGATACGATACGATGCTATACTAATACACCTTAGCTGGTTTGATAGACTCACACCAGTCATCTGTGTTGATATACTAAGTTATAGTTTATAACTATAGCCTATTAAATTGAGACTGTGCTGCCATATGCTTTGCTACTGTGCTGTACTCCACTCTCTATGCACTCTCACACCTACACAGTATATCGTGATGGTCCCAGATACTCCGCGCAGCCTGTGTTGATTATAAGGGTTGTAAAGTCAATCAAGGGCCAATATGTCTTCAAGATGCTCATTCGCCAAACCCAAGCTGAAGAAACGGGCAATCTTGCCAAGTATCAAGAAATCAGCATCTGCTGTTTCTGTTTGCATGCTGAGGTTAGCATTTAGGAACAAGTACTATGAGGCAAAAGGCAGTTAGACAGAGTGGCTGGCCTCTTTTAGATGGAGTTTTTTTGGCATTGTTTCATGGGTGGGAGAATTGCAAAATACTTTTACTGAGTAATAGTTTATTGTAAGCTTGGAGGTAGGTGGAAATCCCAAATTATGCTGACAGTGAGCAAAAACTGCAGCCTGAGGGTGCTGGACAAAAGCGTGTTTCTCTTATGGTCACTGAAGCTGAGGAGACGGTGATGAGCTCTGCTGCGATAAATCCCAGTCCCGCCTCAGAGTTTCCTGGAAAAACTCCGGCATCGCCGAATCCCAAAACGACACTTTGCGTCCCCGCTCTGTCAGCACCCATCACATGCGATTATCTCTCGATCACTGCCTCAATTCACGCATTCACGTGCCGCAGCGTTTCGGACCATTTCCTCACATCCCTGCCCAAAGTTCAGCCTGCACATCGGAGAAGCACGAAAAAAAAAAAGCTGCGAAGAATGCCATCGAGCTTAGTCAACCCCTCGTGATAAAAAAAATACCTGCCATGGACGACCAAAATAGACGGCTGTACCAGCTGATGAGGCGTGATGAAGTTTGAGTTTGCTGCTCTCACACAAAGGACGGAATGGCCTCGGCCCGGCCGGTGCAGCTCCCTGTCGAGTTCGAGCGCACCCAGTTGTTGTCATTCGATCAGACGGAGACAATATTTAGACTCTGCTTCCTTCAGAAGAATAACAGTAACATGAGGTGCACAGGAGAAGCAATCACCGCGCTGAGGGAATGGATTTTTTTTTTTCGTCCTTTGGGGTTTAAGCAGGCTAAACCAAAGTTAAGCTGTAATTAGTCATGTTTAAAGTGGCCGTTTGGCAAATTGCGTCGCCTTTGGTCAGAGCCAGCCGCCCCCACTGTTTGCGCTCTTTGTTCGACGCTAATCCTAATGAAGCGTCGGCTGCATTTAGCAGACAGAGACGAGGGTGGTTGCAATCTCCTCATCTCAACGCCGCCTGTAAGCGTATTACTCAAAACCATGACTTTTTGAAGCGTTCCCTCCCCGAACGTCTGTGGAGATATGAGCAATCGGATTCCTTCCCGTTCGCTCTGAAAACAGCGAACTAAATCACCGAACTCGCTAATGCCTCCATTAACGGCCGAGATCGGCTGCAGGGACAATGTGCGGCCGATCCTCTTTTTCCTCGACACAGAAAGGGAATGCAAAGCAGACGCCTGTGCGTGTGTGTGAGTATGCATATGTGGACACTTAGGAGTTTGGAGAACTTTTGTGAATGCGTGTGTGTGTGTGTGTGTATGTGTGTACGTGTGCGGAGGAGGTTAGTCCATGTGTCACCGAGAGTCTGAGAGGTGGAAAGCAAAGCACAGGCGCACACAAGGACCCGCGTAGCGTGACACCCGCCTGCGTCTGGACGATGCATTCAAATACAATATTTACCTTTTGCAGCACATTTCTCAAACACTCAGCGAGCTCCATTTGAGAATAATTAGGAGGGGGGGGGGGGGTGAAAAAAAAAGACTTCAAGGGAAAAAGTAGAGCAGGGGGAGTGAAACAGCAGTTCCAGTTCTTCAGAAGAAAAAAAAAAACCCTCAGAATATTCGAATTACAGTTTGAACTCGCGATAACTCGTGATCGTTGTTATCCCTGGACATCTATTAAGTAAGAACCTGATGCTGCTTCTTGAGCGGTAACAGATGAGAGCGGGATTCAGCGTAAAAAACGAGCGGGAACGTTGAAGAGAGAAGAAGTGAGGCTGGGAATAATGGAAGTGCTCACAGTTGTGCGTCCCAGCTATTAATTTGCACCGGCGGTCATGGAAACAGTGACCACTGTCCTCTGCACTGAACCCCTCCGTGCGTTTTTGAGAAAAAAAACGCAACCGCATTTTGAACACGCCGCACGTTTCCAAGTTGGTTGAACAGAAAAAAAGTGAAGCAAATACAAGGAGTCAGTCCGACGCGCGTAAAGACGGATCCCGACCGAGCCGAGGTCGATGTGAACCGTTTCTGACCGGGAGAGAAGTTCGTGTCGGATCCGTCTCCAGAACAATCGGGGCTGGAGGTCTGCAGCAGAATGCGTAAGCGACCAGCCCCGGTCAGCCCGGGGCCGCCGCACATCAGAGGGAGCCGGCGGTAAACACAGCAGTGTTGTGTTGTAAATTATGTGGCCTCTGCCCACTTCAAACTCAATTCCCGACCTGTTTGTTTTCTAGGGTTTTCTATCCAAAATGACAAATTGAGGGAGTAGTTTTCCCCTTAAAAGCCGGTCGATTGGGCCGCTCGGTGTTGTCCCGAGGGAAAAAAGCACGCCGGCGTTTTGGCTTCGAGTGGCGGCGGTGGCGGCGAAACAGCGCGTCTTTGCTTCGGAGTGTTGGGTGTCGGGGGGTCTGCTCTGTGTCCCTCTGTTTGTTTGAATTTGTCAAAACGTGCGCAGGGTGCTGTGCTCCTGGGTCTACTGACTGAGCCCCCCCACCCCCATGAGAGCACGATCGGGCCCCACAGGCCAGATGTCAGCCTCTGAATTAGCCTATTGTTCCCCGGATGAACCGAAGGTGCAGTGCAGGAGGACGGTGGCTTTGGCTGAGTCGCTGCCTCGATGCTTTTTCCTTTCCAAAGTGGACACACACACACACAAAAACACACACACACACACACACACACACACACACACACACACACACACACACACACACACA
>JASSRZ010000020.1:11738204-11748557 GCA_032164315.1 Malacoctenus gilli
TAACTTCGCCGCGCCCCCCCCCCCCCCCCCCGGCCGTCCCGAATCCTGCATACTCAGGATATGAGGTATTAATGACATTAATTTAACACCCCACTGCTGTTTTACAACACCCACGCTCGGCCCCGGGCCCCCTCATAAGAGCCCAATTAAGCCATTGGTCGGCAACGAGTGAGTCTTACCACACGGGTGTTTGCGTTGGCGCCGGGTTGGCTCGGAGGGGAGAAGCGATCCCGGCACGGGCTGACCAAGACAAACACGGCCCTCACTGCTCTATTATCCTTATTAGATTTAAGGGATTCTGGGAGATGTGTTGCGAGGGTGCAGCCCCGCTCCAGGAGTTGCGCCTTACGCCGGCTAATTCGAACCAACAACATAAGCGGGACCCCTCTCCGTCGCGTCTCACCCCTGAAATGAGAAGTAAAATAAACAGCGAAGGGCGCGAGCGGCGGCGGCGGCAGCTCGGGGCAGATGCGGTGCCAGGGCCTCGCCTCGGTCGGGCCGACTGGAACGTGCTGCGCCGCGTCTCTGGAGAGGAACTCACGTTTGTGTTTGTGCTCGCTCTCTCTCTCTCTCTCACTCTCTCGCTCACTCTCGCCTGCAGCGACCTTCACAGGAACAAGTACCTAACAAAGTTGGACAACTTGGCTTTTGAGGGGACCATTAGCGGCCCGGCGCTCCTGTAAGTACCCCGGAATCTCAGTGGTCCTCATCGTCTGTTTGCTTGTAACCCTAAAAGGAAGTCACACGGCCGCTTTGTCACCCTTCCTTGGAAGGTTTTGCTGTTTTCATTGATATTTAGCTTCACTGGTGATACTCGAATACTCTTGAGGGCCTTTCAGTGACTTTTTCTTCTTCTTCTTTTTTTGTCTTAGCCAAAAGTAGAAAAAAATCTGACAGTTTAACAAGATTCAGCTTGTTTTTTGCTTAATTTCTTTTTTTTTTCCCCAATAGAGATTTAATTTCCCATGATTCCTTCTTCCTTTTAAGTGACATATCGATTTCCCCAAATTCCGAGGTAAATACCCGCTCGCATCATGCAGAGTTCAACAGTATTCCCCTTCTTCGTGCTCCGACGCTATGACACACGTCTGCTCGGCGGGATTAGGTAAAAAAAAAAAAAAAGTCGTTTCCTCCGCAGCTGCGTCTTCCACCGGGGAAACCCGACACGCTTCATGCAGAGTAGCGACTTCCGACGCGTCTTTGATGCTCCTCTCGCCGCTCGGCTTTTTCAAAGCCGACTCCTCATATCCGGGGCAACCCGACGCTAAGGCCCCTTTTACCACGGCTATCTGCCGGCCCGCCGTGGCTCCGGCGGATAGCCGTTAGGAGTCGGGCCTCGGTCGAACGGGGTGGGGGGGGGGGGCTTCGCTTTCGCAGGTCTTCTTTCGCCGTTCCACGGCAGGAGCGTGTCCTGAGTGAGGTCACCTCCATGAGGTCATGAGCTCAACATCTGGAAATGACAGCATCGCGCCGAAACCCAAAGGGTCTGAGCCGCCTTAATGGTTTTTTTTCTTTTTCTCAGCCTCTCACGATGAGCCCCACGAGAGGAAAAGAGTGCAAGGGGGGGGGGGGCAAGGAAGCCAATGGGACTAAAAAAAGAACAACGGGGCTTTTAACGAGAATAAGATCGTCCGGCTTGTTGTTTCCATTTCTTAATCGAATGAACGGAGGTCTAAACGTTGTAGCCGCTGAGGGGAACCAAAGAAAACAAACCGGAGGACGGACGGACAGACGGACTCCGCTCGCCACTCTGGAGGCGAAGAGCGTGATGTCCCGGCGGCGGTGCGAGGCTGAGCTGGCCTCGGCGCGACGGCCGAACGCAACAAATACTGTAATAATTGCTTAAAGGTGACGGATGGCGGACGGGACTCGACGGAAACAGATGGAGGGTGTCGTTTGATCCGCCGGCGAGCGCGCCGGCCTCGCCGAGTCCGGCCCGTGCGATCCGCTGAGGGGCACGTTTGCGTCCAAAAGGGCGGGTGTCGGCTGCTGCCCGGGGACCGCGTGCCAACCTCGCCAACCTGGTCAGCCAGCGGCGCTTTCACACTGGCTTCAGAGTGGACTGCTGGTGCGGACCCAGTCCTAAATGCGTCTCCGACGGCTTTCATGCTGATCTCCGTCTTGCAAGCTGCACTGGCAGAGCGACCTGTTGCCATGACTACGTGGGGGGCGTCAAGTTAACATTGTTTACAGAGAAAAGTTGGGGTTCCGAAAAAAAGAAATCAATAGTAAACAGTGGAGCCAGAAGTACGCCGGGCACTCTTTGTCCTTTTTCACGGCTCAGGTGTTTGTTTTCTGGGAGTATCAACGCCGCTTCACCGTTTCCGTGAGAGCGAAATGATTTTCCAGGTAAGAGAGCGCTCGAATCCAATGTTTATGAGCCTAATGTGAGTTCCAGAGTGGAGGTGCAGCTGGATCCAAACATCGGAGTCCCTCCGGTGGGCAAAACACACGCAGCCGGCTGGTCACAACGAGAAACCACGAGCACACAGTCCGCTGCCGGGCGGCTCCCTGGACCTTCGCCCGAAGGTGTCTTTGGCGTTTGCGCTACACGAGCGGGCGCCGCACCGCCCACGAGCGAAAAAGACGGCGGAGGCGCCCGGCGGCTCGCGTTCCCGCTGTCCCACTGCGAAAAGGTCAGGAGCTAGAGTCGATTTCAAGGACTCTCTCCCCTGCTCTTCTCAGAGACGTGTCCTCGACGGGGATCACCTCCCTGCCCAGCGTCGGCCTGGACTACCTCCGGGAGCTGAAGGCTCAGGGCGCGCTGGCGCTCAAGACGCTCCCCAAGACGGAGATCTTCAAGCACCTGGCCGTCGCCCACCTGACCTACCCGAGCCACTGCTGCGCCTTCAAGAACCTCAAGAGGAAACTCAAGTGCGTGACCGTCGGGGCGTTGACTTGGGGCCGGGGGGGTGGGGTGGCACGGCCGGTGCGCGCCGAGGGCTGAGAAAGGAAGCCGGCGTGTGTGCCCAGTGCGTCTGGGTGATCCAGCGCGGCCAGCGTGGGCAGCTGAACCTCTCCGGAGTGGATCTTGGCAGGGATTGAATCAACTCCGTGACGTGTTTACCTATAACTTTGTACAGTTCCGCCATAATTACTGCCACTCACGGCTGTTATTATAGGAAGAGGGTTGAGCCGGACTAATAATGGCTCTCAAAACATCATTTTTCCTTAACTAAGTGTATAAATTGTTTGATTGTACACTTAAGGAGGATTGCACGAAGAAGTGTTGTTCTTCGTCTCCCACGACTTTATTATCGACTCCTTCCTCTGTGTATTTGTCTCCACGTGCGTTCCAGGCCTTACGAGTACGCCATCTGCAACATCTTGGCCTCCCACAACCAGCACCGCAAGCGCTCGGTGGGGCCCCTCCGCGCGCCCTCGCTCCAAGGGGACGGCGCCGCGGAGACGCTCCCGGACCAGGAGCCCGACGAAGGCGGCCGGCGGGAGTCCGGGCAGGAGTGGGCGCGGGGCGAGTCCGGCGGCAGCCTGCCCTTCCACGCCTACTTCTGGGGCCAGCCGGACGAGGACGTGGGCTTCGGGGAGATCCTCAAGAACCCGCAGGAGGACAACAGCCAAGACTTCAAGAATCCCTACGACCACATCGTGTGCGAGGACGACAAGGCGGTGGCGTGCGCGCCCGACCCCGACGCCTTCAACCCCTGCGAGGACATCATGGGCTTCGGCTTCCTGCGGGTGTCCGTGTGGTTCGTCAGCCTGCTGGCCGTGCTGGGGAACGTGGTGGTGCTCCTGGTGCTGCTCACCAGCCACTACAAGCTGTCCGTGTCCCGGTTCCTCATGTGCCACCTGGCCTTCGCCGACCTGTGCATGGGCGTCTACCTGCTGCTCATCGCCTCCATCGACATCCACACCAAGAGCGAGTACTTCAACCACGCCATCGACTGGCAGACGGGGCCGGGCTGCGGCCTGGCCGGCTTCTTCACCGTCTTCGCCAGCGAGCTGTCCGTCTACACGCTGACGGCGATCACGCTGGAGCGCTGGTACGCCATCACCTTCGCCATGCGGCTGGACCGCAAGCTGCGGCTGCACCACGCGGCGGCCGTGATGTCGGTCGGCTGGGCCTTCTGCCTCCTCCTGGCCCTGCTGCCGCTCGTGGGCGTGAGCAGCTACGGCAAGGTCAGCATCTGCCTGCCGATGGACACGGAGACGGCGGTGGCCAAGGTCTACATCATGTCGGTGCTGGTCCTCAACACCTTGGCCTTCTTCGTGATCTGCGCCTGCTACTTCAAGATCTACTGCGCCGTGCACAACCCCCACTACCGCTCGGGGTCCAAGGACACCAACATCGCCAAGCGCATGGCGGTCCTCATCTTCACCGACTTCCTGTGCATGGCGCCCATCTCCTTCTACGCCATGTCGGCCATGCTGGACCGCCCCCTCATCACCGTCTCCAGCTCCAAGATCTTGCTGGTGGTCTTCTACCCGCTCAACTCCTGCGCCAACCCCTTTCTGTACGCCATCTTCACCAAGGCCTTCCGGGGGGACGTCTTCATCCTCCTCAGCAAGGTGGGACTCTGCCAGCAGCAGGCGCAGCTCTTCAGGGGCCAGACCGTCTCGTCCAAGGTCAGCAGCGGCGCCTCGCAGGTCCGAAAAGACAAGGGGAGGAAAGGGGGCAGCATCGGCCAGGAGGAAGCGCCCATCACCCTGAAGGAGTGCTCGGCGCATAGCTGAGAGGGAGCCGGAGCCTGGACAGAGGGGGCGGGGCAAGAGAGCCCTCGGCGCGCTTGTGGACGGAGCCGTTCGGATATTCGTCTCGGGACGTCTCGGCGTTCGGCCTCTGCTTCAGCCTTTCCCTTTTTTTTTTTCCTTTTCAGGCCGAGTTCAGCTGTTTTCACAATTTGGGCCTTGATGATTTTACGGTTCCAGTTGTCGGGGTGTATCGAGTGTCGCTGAAACATGAGCCCGATGCTTCCCTGCGTTGTTACGGACCGGCCTGAAGAGACGTGATGTTATTTTAGAGAGAGGCGGCGCGCGGGTGGGTCCAAACATACGCTGTCTGGCAAAAAATACAAACAAACATATATTTCTAATCTTAGATTAATCAAACTGGCTGTGCACAATCAGGGAGGTGGGGGACTGATTTTGGTGAGTGTGGGGTTTTTTTGGGGGTTTTTTTAGAGACTATTCGGTGGCACATTGTTGATGATTGTGTGGCTATTGTGTCCAAGGACAGCCTGCTGGCTCGGTGCCGTTCAACGTGGAAAATGTATTCGGTCTCTGAACACATAGAAGCGCGTCACTTTCCCAGCTCTATCTCCGTTTATACTGTAAATACATGAGAGCATCAAGGCATTTGTGACAGAAAAACAGGAAACACTGAAGGTCTTACTTTGTTTTGTCTCAACGTATAGATGCACATAGTCAAGTAGAGCACAGGGCGTGATCGAGAGGAAGTGGAAAAAGTCACTGCGGATGTACATTTAATGGCACATAAATCGACGTATCACTCCGATTCCAAAAAGTATTTCTCTCCTTTTGTCGACTCCTTCGGTGGCCGCTCTAGAATTCTTGCGCAACAGCGAACGCAAACCCGCGACACGAAGGTGCACAGCGACCGGGCCCGTCGCCACCCGTCGGCAGAGGTCGCCTCGGCTTTTCGCGGGAGACCTCGAAAGCGCAGCGCCGCCGTGCCACGTGCGAGCCGCGCCGCGATACGGAGCCATTAAGTGCGACCGGACACCTTCTGCCAATGGCGGCTTAACATCTGGTTAGCATTTTATCTGCCGGGTGACAGGTTTTTTTTTTGGGTTTTTTTTCAGGGAAACATACGGATGAAGAGAGCAGGAGGAGGAGGAGGCAGGGGGGTGGGGGGTGTGGGGGGCTTTTCCAGGAAAGAGGGATCATTTCAGACCCCTTCTTTTTAATTTCGCTCGCATATTTCGTGCCGGAGATATCTGAGCAGATTGCGGGCCCCTTTTTTTCTGCATGGAAACTTGTGCGCAACAGCTCTGTGTCAATACCGCTCTCAGCATCGCCACGCTGCACCGGCGGAAAACCTCGCAACTGGAAAGAGTTCCAGTTTTGGGGGGTTTTTTTTTCAACGCTGAGAAAATTAAGAGTGGCATCTGTTCGCCGCGTTCCAAACTCGCCTGGCAACGGCAAATTCCAAACAAGCGAGCCGGACCTCGTTTTTTTTTTTCGACTGGTTTCCCGCGACCTTGCGGACCCCCCTTCGAAGGCGACGGCGTCTCCGAGGGGCCTCGTCCCGCGTCCCCCGGCAAGCCAGTGTTCCCTCGCGGCTCTCGAGTACGCGCGCGTCAGGGCTGATAAAACATCATGGCGTGGGCGCCCGGGGCGAGCGCGAGGGGGCGACTGAAGGGGGTGGTACGCGCCCGAGGAATGCCCCGGACGCGCGACCTCAGCCGAGCGTTGCGGCACGAAAGGGTCGCGGCCCCAATCAACGGACGGACGGAGCCGAGCGGGGCGACGGGAGACCCGCGCGCCGATTTATTTGGACGTTCTCTCGTCTCGCTGGTTCCCAGGCCTCGCCGCTCATTCCTCGCTCCGTCCGGCAAATAAACACGTCCGCGAGCGGCTCTTCAAATAAGCGGAGCGGAGCGCCGGCGACGCATCAGGCCAGTTTCACCTCGGAAGCGGTGGGGAAAGAGAGGAAAAAGACGAGGCACCGAGGTGAAGGATAACCTCAGTCACTCGGGGAGACTTCAGACACGTGCTTGAGGCTCAAACCGAACATGAAAAACCTGTGCAAGCGCGACGTCCTTTTCTCTTTGTTATTTGGACGGCCGGTCGCCGCGGACGGTCCTCTCGAGGAGTCAAGTTCCCGTCGCGGAAGCCTCTCGAAAAACAAGCCGCGCAAACCACCGAGTCTTGAAGCGGCGGCACTCGGCACTCAAAACAAACGGCACGCAACGACTGGAACGTTTGGACTGAAACAAAAACAATTGTGTTCGTCTATTTTGACCCCTTCACTTTTTTTACAATTTGGCCCGAAACTGACGCGCAACAAGCGGATGAGAGGATTCAGCGCAAAAACCAGTCGGAGCCGAGGCCAACTGGCAGCCAGTTGTACACACAGCATCTGACCTGCGCGAGAAAACACGGCGGCGACGCTCGATGTTTTTTCCCTCTTTACTGCTTCCTTCTATTTCTCTCCCCCCCCCCCATCCACAAAAACACGCATGTAAAAGAAGAGAAAACATGGCAACATTTGGCCCAAGTTCAGACTCGTTGATCCGATCCCCCTCCTAATCAGACACCTGCCGCTCACATCACACTTTGCTGTTTACTCTGAAAACGTCAAGCAAGTCTGGAACTAATAAACACAGAGGTGGACTTGTAATGTGGCTGTACGCCGGCTCCAAGGGTTCAAAGCTTCCCACAAAGGTCCCCCCTGATAAACCGCGTCAAAATGCGTCCGCGGGCTGGACGGCCCCGAGCGCAAGTGTCAAAAGCTCCCATTCTGCGCCGAGGCCCCGCCGGCCAGGCCGGGCAGCTCGACCGACGGTTCCCGCGCCGGCCCGAAACACACGGGGCGCTGTGTGACGGGCAAATAAAAACAAAAAAAAAACCCTGGAATGTATCGATTTGCAACTCTCATAAAGGCATTTTTTATTCTGGAAAAAACATCACCTTGTTCAAGCCAACGCCGGGTTTGTTTGTTTGCTCATGTCAGCCTGCAGTCTTCAGTCAAGACACCCATGAGGACACGCCCCCCACCACCACCAACACCCTCCGCCAGACGCGAGCCGACACACTCGAAGCCGCCCGCTCCGATTCGGATCTCAAACGCGCACTTTAACGCGGCGTTTGGTGAAATTGCAGCAAATGCTGGATTGACAAAGTGTCTGCAGTTATAGAGAGGGGGGAAAAAAAGGCGGCGGCGGCGGCGGCTCGCCACTCGACATCAGAGCGCCGCAGAAGGTCTTGAAAACTTTTTCTCTCGGACTTAATGCGAGTCAAACAAGCACGAAAAACCAAAACGAGAGGACGTGCTGAGCAGCTTCTCCTGAAGACACCTCGTCCTCCTGGAGGCAAAGCAGGTGAAAGGGCGTGTCGGCTGTTGCCATGGAGACCAGTGTTTTCATGGCACGCTGACTGACTTAGCAGGAAACAGCAGAGGGGAAAGAGCTTTGAGAAACTCGCGCAAAAAGGCTTTGATATAAAACTAACTAATACTTTATGTTTTCAGGCATTTTAATAAAGCAATAGCATCTTTTTAGGAGACACTTTGTTCTTCCAGGGTTTAAGGTGAGAGTCATGTCGAAAAACCATGATGTCAACAAGTTGAGGGCCTCTGATTGGCCAGAAAGTAGCATCAACAGATGAGCTTTTATGTGACCAAAGCTCGCCTGAGGGTCAAGCGTCGCAACAAGAGCAGAACAACGAGGTCAGCTGTGCCCGGGACGGACCCAGACGGGAGCCGACGCGGCGACACAGTCGCTGACAAAAAAAACAAAAAAAGACTTCCGAAAGGAGGAATCTCCATTAGAAAAAGGGATCGAGGCGCCACGTCCCAGAAGGCCCTCTGCTCGAAACCCGTCGGGGGGGCCCCCGCAACCCCGTTTCGCCCGCGCGGCCCTGATTGGCAGTCACCGCAAGTTAGCCGGGAAAGCGGAGGGAGCTGCGGAGTCTGAGCTCCACATCTCCGGGGCCTCATTATAAGGCTCGTTCGCCGGCAGCTCAGACTCTCATGTCTGAGTGGCCGGGAGTGGCAAAAAAAAAAGGGCCCCCACTTCATCAGAGGCGGCCAGGGAGACATTCCTCCGCTGCTCTCGCTCTGTCCGGGCCCCGAATAAATCTTTGCGAAGTGTGATTTATCACAGGAGTGACAGGCCCGGCCTCAAATCCATTTACAATCAAGGGGGGGGGGGATCTCAGTGCAGTTTCTGATTGGGCCTTTAATCCCAGACAGCACCACACCTTTAGCTCCTAATTACCCTGAAGGAAATAGCCGGGGATTGTATTAGTTTGGGTAGGAATTAGGAGGGCGGGGGGCGTCCAGCGATGCCCAGAATGTGCACCGAAGAAGAAGAAAAAAAAAAAACGGCCAGCCAGACGCTGGAATCGCAGAGAAACGCGGAGCTGTGCACAAGTTTGGGGGGGGGGGACTCAAGGGGTCTCACAAGTGTGCTGCATCGCACGGACCGTGGAAGCGATCCCCCGCCACTAGAGGCATCGCAGCCCTCCCCCTCACGGGGTCCTCGCGCAGCGTGGCGGGATTCGATTAAGGCTCGATTAAAAATGTCGTCGTTTGTTGACTCAGCTGGAGCGCGGAAGGGCGAAAAGTTGGTGGTTTCGAACAGGAACTAAGAAAAAATAACAAATACTTCCTTAAAAGTGAAGAAATAAACACTCAAGTACAAACGGCTTCATTTTTTTTTCCACCTAAAAACAACAACAAAAAAAAACTAGATTCAAACCACAAGGTCGAGATTTTGTTCCAAACTTGATTTAATTTAAGAAAAATTAAATGAATAATATGAACATTACATTTCTTTAATGGTCTGAACAACAGTTAAAACACGCAGGACAAAAACGATTAGAAAGCATCGAGTACAGTTTGATTTCGCTCCGTTCATCCTGTCAATTGTGAGAACACCAGAAAAACAAAACAATAATAAACAAAACAAGGGGCTCAAAAGGCACACGCGACATCCCCACATGATGAACCAGGCTGACTTTTATTACTAAATAAAAAAAAAAAAGGATAAACAAGCTGCTGAACGACGAAACAGTTCGTAAAGGGGGGGGGGGTGAAAAGACCAGAATATTGGAGTCAGCTTCCCCCCGCCCCCCCTTGCTCTGCTTTGGGTTTTAAAAAAAAATGTGCTGCTCGGAGGAGCAAACCAACAAGCCAATGGACACAATGGTCGGAAAAAAACCCACGTTTTATTTGAAATCGCTGCAACGGCGGGGGGGAGGGAAGAGGTGGGGGGGGGCGGCTAAAAACAAACTGCAGAGGAACACGCGGGCCCCAGAGTTCGACTCACTTCCATAGAAAAGATTCTCCTTTTTTTTTTTTTTTTCTAAAAGTCGGGAATAAAAAGAAAGCAAGGGGGAAAGAGAGAGGGGAGGAAGGGGGGAGGGGGGGGGGGGAGCGGACGGTGGACGAGAGGATTCGGATGGCGGCGCCTGTTGCCCAGATTCAGGCCCCGGCCGGCAAAGGAACACAATAGAAAAATAAAACGAAAAAAAGGAACACTTGTTTCGATTATAAGAGCACAGTTTGGTGCGGCTTTCCAACCTTTGCAAGAAAATGGAGCATTTCATGAACCTTCAGGAATAAATAGCGGGGGGGGGGGGAGGGGACACACACACACACACACACACACACCCACACACACACACACACACACACACACACACACCCTC
>JASSRZ010000020.1:11913891-11925633 GCA_032164315.1 Malacoctenus gilli
CTTTTATTTGTTGCCTTCTGCTTGCTCAAATTGACACAGAGAAAGCGAGGACAGAAAACCATCTGCTCACTTAACGTCGCACCTGTGAGATCAGACGTGCAGGCGGCCAACAGGTTGCACTACACTTGTTTCGCAGGTCTGCACGTATTGATTCTCTGTCTCGTCCCTCTCCGCCGCCTCCTGTAGGTGAACTTGGCCATCATGCAGAAGCAGCTGTCGGAGATGGCCATCGGGCACCCGCGCCAGCCCGGCTCCAGCTCCCGTCAGAACGGCTTCTCGGGAGGGGTGGGCGCCCTCGGCATCATGAATAACCGACTGGCGGAGACTAGCGTGGACAGATAGGGCGAGCCGGTGCCCCCCCACCCCCACCCCCACCCCTCCCTTCAGAAAAAATGGTGCGAGGACAAACGGACGCCGAGGGACCGTTCCCGGACGGGTCCCGCCCGGCCCCCGCTTGGACCGAAGCCGCCGCGGCCCCGCTCTCCAGCCGCGAACACGGCCACGTGAATGATGCATGATAGTTCTCCGAGTCACACGTCTGGACCAAGGCTCGGAGTGCTGGAATGCCCCCCCCATCACCAGGAATCCAGTTTCCATGGTGATGGGGAAAAAAAAGCCTGCCTCCAGCCCTTGTATCTAAGCTTTAAACCCTGATGCACTATTCCACAGCGAACCGCAACTTCCACTCGATGCTTGACGATTCAACTCAAGATCCCACTGTGTCTGTCATTGTTGAGCCGATTTATGAGAGAGAGGAACCTTCAATAAAGTGGGCGTTTCTCTTGTTTCGTGGGTCTCAGTCAATATAGAAACGACAATGGGAGTCAGTTTAACAATGTAAAAGCCCTTCAATGCAACCCTCATTCACAGAAGGATGTTTGTCAGCCTGCTTCTGTCCAATTCAGCGGTTCCCGTCTTTGGCACTGCTTTCACCAGTTATCCCCACAAATGCAAACAAACCTCCCCTCCGAAAGAAACCTCATTACCAAGCCGGCAGCCCCCCCACCCCTGGCGAACGGGAAGAGGGGGTGTGTGTGCTGCGCAACCTGTTGTGAAAGACCGCTGTTCATGCAAAACCCCAAGCGGACGCGGAACATCTACGCGCTGCAGCTCGCAGGTCCTCAGTACTGATATCCATTCAGTGGAAGAGCCACTTCCTGGTCCCGCTCCCTTTCGTTCTCGCCCGACGTTATTCCATCGAAACACAAAAAAGGTGGAGCAAATGCAGAAGGAAAGACAGCAGATAAATCAGATCGTAATAACAGTGCCAGTCGTGCCGCTGCCTTCAAGCAGCCAGGAGTGAGAATGACTCATTGGACTGTATACATGACGCCTGATTCGAGAGAATAGTATAGGTGGCTCCATTCTCATTGAAAACGCATGAGATGACACTGAAATTACCAGCAAGAATCCTCCAGGCAGCACCTTTGACATCACCAGCAGCGCTCTAGTGTGTGTGAATTAAGCGCGTTTGGTGTCTTGGACACAAGAGCTGAGTTTCAATCCTCATCAAAAGGGCAACCTCACTAAACCGTGATTGGACAGAAGGCTCGGTGAATGTGCCGTCACATGGCCTCACAGGGCTCATTCCCAGTGATGTGAATGGTGCCTTCAAAAGCCTTTCATAACACAGCATGAACTGAGGAGGTGAGCTCCATCAGTACAATCCAGAAGTAAACTGCTGAAAGATCTCCATGTATGACACTTTTCACAGCTTCTCAAATCAGGGGAATAAAAAAAAAAAAAAGCCAGTTCGCCTCCTTCAGACTCCCACCAAAGGTTGAAGTTCAAATAAAAGCTGCCACAGAACATACAGATCATTCATGTCGCTGTACATGTGCACTAAGCTCACAGTAATTTTCATTTATGACAGGACTCAACACCTCCCAAGAGGAGCATGTCAAAACATTCAATGTGCTTGCACGTACGTCACGTCCCTTGAGTGTCAAGATGGTTGAACATTTGTGGGACGTGCTGCTCAAAAACAGTACAGTGGGACTTCGTGTGTTGCTATGGTGTCCTGAAAGGCCACCACACGATCACAGGAACCCACGGCAAGTTTAAGCTCAGCGAGGCCTTCCGACACTCAGAGCTTTGGATGGTGGAACCTTGAGTCTCGGCCCAAACGGCGAAGCTTGATTGGAACCACTACGCTACAATGTCTGGCAGGTGATTATCAAGT
This sequence comes from Malacoctenus gilli, assembly GCA_032164315.1. Classification (NCBI taxonomy): domain Eukaryota; kingdom Metazoa; phylum Chordata; class Actinopteri; order Blenniiformes; family Labrisomidae; genus Malacoctenus; species Malacoctenus gilli. The sequence goes on from JASSRZ010000020.1 coordinate 11,916,074, forward strand.
CATGGGTAAAATCTGCATAATATGTCATGTCTCGGCACGTGCTCTCATAATAGGTCAGTGTAATTCACATCATATGTCTGCGATTTCATCATGAGGGGCTGATCGGTGGACACATTTCACTAGAGGAATTAGCAGCACTGATGAGCGCACACAATTATCTAATTACCTCAATAATGACATTAGGACGGAGCGGATACATTGTCATGTATCTGCTGTCATGTACATAATTATCCATGCATGAGTGGGAGAGGCGAAAGGAAACCGCGAGCAAGTCAATTAAACAGCCGAGGTGACATGCGACTTCATCATCCACAAGGCCAATCCTGCAACAGTATTCAATCATTGGGACTATTGTGAAACTAGACTTCCTACATTATTGATGCAGCAAGGCTTATTGTGATATCAATCTTATATCCTTCCCACTGGTATCCTAGCACTTCAACCACAGTCTGATTGTCACCTAAATACATTTGGTATTTCACATTATATGGAATTTGAAGGTAAAGAGCAGCATTGATGTGCAATATTAAACTGACAACTGATCTGCAACTGATATGGTCAACTTAAGCGCTCTGGCAGTGGACTACCGAATAATTCGATCAGAGGAAGTTTTCCTGAAAGTAAATTAAGTTGAGATGAAATAATAATAAAAAAAAAAAGTATGATAGTGTGACAAAGTGCAACCTGGTGCTGTGTGTGGGGCCAGAAATGAGAAACTCAATGAAATCAAGAAGCTCTTGAAGAAAAAAAGGCCAAAAAAATAAAAACATAGTAATTTATTCATATTAGGAAACCATACAGCAGGATATTGTCAGTTTGGGTAGAAGGAAACAGTTAATAGTGGGATGGATGCAGGGAATACAAGACAGAGGTGAAATATGGGATATGAAGTTCAGAGAAAACAGCAGAGGCAACTCAATGTCAAAGACATTTAGGAAGGTGAATCTGAGGAGAGGAAGGTGATCCTCCGACTTTTTACAGAGATGAAGCTCAACAAAACGGTCACAAATCTCATGACATGAAACGACATTACGAAACCTGAAGGTGGCGGTCATCCAATAATACGTCGCCCAAGTGCCATAAAACCCCCAAAGAAGAAGAAGACGGGCGACGTAGTGCCGGGATTGTTTTGGTCCTGCAGACTTGCCGTACATAGGACGTCACAACAGCGCGACGAGCAACAATGGTAAGTGAGCAAGCAAATTTCTCTGCTCGTATATTAGTATGAGATAATTTGAAAACTTCAGAATGTGATCGCACCTTTAACTTCCAAGATGTTCACACTTGACATTTTACTGTGGTTTCAACCGTGTTGTCGTTTTTGCGTTGTGGTAACTACGGATTGAAACGCAGGTACGAGCCTTGAAGCCGAAAGCTAACGACGTTAGCTTTTATTCTGAACTGCCACCGTCTCCGGTTTAGCTTCCGTTAGCCGAGTAAACCACAATGTACAAACGGTTGTTTATTTCTTGACATTATTGAATCGTTTTATGAACAAGAGTGTCAGTGTGGACTCGTTTATTCTACCTTCGTGTGACGTCGTTTTAGCGAAGAATGAAAAACACTGCACTGTCACGGAAACATCCAAGCTGAAAAAGCTTCGTCACAGTGGAACCAGGTTAACTTGAGAACTCGGGGAGATCTTCGTTTGAAACCTGCTTTCATGGGTTTGATTCTTTTGTAGGGTCAAAGCCAGAGTGGAGGCCACGGACCAGGAGGAGGAAAGAAGGACGACAAGGTGAGTGACACAGCTGATGTTAGCTGACGCTACTTGTTTTTGAACATTAGCATCGAGTTTTAGTCTTTGCTTCTTTAATATACCGCTAGTTTTTCCTATATACGAGTCCTGCCGAGCATTTATGCGTTCCCAACAATTTGTACAGTGTGTCCGGTTTCAAATGTAAAGATTTAAAATGAGAATTTACAGTTTCAAATCATCTTGCCCACACAGTTTGGTGATTGATGCAGGTATTTAACATCGTACTCTTTGTGAAAAAAGGATAAGAAGAAGAAGTATGAGCCTCCAATTCCAACCAGAGTGGGCAAGAAGAAGAAGAAGACCAAGGGACCTGATGCTGCAAGCAAACTGCCTTTGGGTAAGAGAACATGTCTGATTGCTCAGCTCTGTAATTCAGGCGTTGAAATGAGCAAAAGATCACTGTAGAAACCATCATTTCAGACCAGGTCGATGCAGCAGATAAATGTAACCAGCAGATGTCACTCTTCAACATTAAAATCTTCAAAACGGCCCTTTCAATGCCCATTTTGTTAAACCATCTCTAATTTAAACATAGTACAGCAGGTACTCACAAGCAGAATCAGGCAGCAGCTGTGAACCCTCCTCAGTAGAGCCGTGTAGCCTTCCAGCTCTGTGTTTTTAGCCTCTCCTGGCTCCAGCACACCTGCTGCTAATGAGGAGCCGGCTAATTTGCAATGACTCGATTCAGGTGTGTTAGAGCAAAGAGCCAGAAAACATGCAGGACTTGAATTTAAAGGCTGAAACACAAGATAATAAGCCCTATCACACACTTAAGATCAAGATCATTTAAGCGTTTGTTTGCTTTTTTAACTTAGTGCACAATGATAAGCTCTAAATGGGGTAAAGTGCCTATATCTCGATCTCCTATTGGTGTTTGTGTCGTCCAGTTACACCTCACACCCAGTGCCGCCTGAAGCTGCTGAAGCAGGAACGAATCAAAGACTACCTGCTGATGGAGGAGGAGTTTATCAGGAACCAGGAGCAGATGAAACCTCTGGAAGAGAAGCAGGAGGTGGGCCTTCCATCTGCAGGCCTTCGTATTCCACAGCAACACACATTCGGGGGTTAATAACGGCGTAGTAACGTTCTTGTGCGCGTTTCCCTGTCCAGGAGGAGAGGTCAAAAGTGGACGACCTGCGCGGGACCCCGATGTCCGTGGGCACCCTGGAGGAGATCATCGACGACAACCATGCCATCGTTTCCACCTCGGTGGGCTCGGAGCATTACGTCAGCATCCTGTCGTTCGTGGACAAGGACCTGCTGGAGCCGGGCTGCTCCGTGCTGCTCAACCACAAGGTGGCATTCAGTCACACGTTTAAATCTGAGCAGAAATAGTTATTAGATTCTGCGTCAGCGTCTCATACCCTACATAGTTTCACTTTTCTTTTGTTCAGCGAGTATCACAAAGATCAATAAAAATGCATGTGTGTCAACTGATGTGAAACGTTTCACCTTTTGTGTCATCGCAGGTCCATGCTGTGATTGGTGTGTTGATGGATGACACCGACCCCTTGGTCACAGTGATGAAGGTGGAGAAAGCCCCTCAAGAAACGTACGCCGACATCGGAGGGCTGGACAATCAGATCCAAGAGATCAAGGTGCAGTGGATCAGAGCAGTTTCATGTCAGCAGATCAAACGGTCACAGACGGATATTTGTGTTTGTGACGGACCACTAAACAAGTGAAACAAGTGTTCAGTCTGTTGCATGTGCTGTGCTGTTTCCCATGAGGAGCTGACTGGTTCTCTGTGCTTTCAATAGGAGTCAGTGGAGCTGCCCCTCACACATCCAGAGTACTATGAAGAGATGGGCATCAAGCCCCCCAAAGGAGTTATTCTGTATGGACCCCCTGGCACTGGTAAGACCCTGAAACACAAGAAAAAGAGACGTTTTCACACAGTTAATTATTCATGAGGACACTTTCTGAATTCATATTTCACCAAAGATTTAGTTGATCAACTGAAACACATTTTGTCTGAAAGATAAACGTGGTTTCGAACAGGCGGCGGTTGGGTGGAATGACACTTTATCTGATGTGTAGAAATTAATTAAAGCAGGATAATAAGATATAGATCAGCGAGATTGACTGCGTGGAACAATTGGAAAAGGTGATTTTTATGAATTCGCAATAAAACCCTCTTCTTCGCTGAACACAATAAACTCAATGAATGAAGTCATGAGAGGTGGTGCGCACATTTTTATTCGGCCATAAAGAGGAATACGTTTTGACTTTGAGTGCTTTTATGAAGAGCGGCGGTCCAGAACTGTGAGAACAGAAATAAAGTTTAATTTTTCGAGTGGCTCTGAAAGAAGTTGAATATTTAATGCGATATTTGGAGGGGCCCCCGGTGACGAGATGGTCTTTCGGTTCCTTCCCCAGTCTTAAAGTAATATAATAAAGCCGGCGAATAGAAGGCAAACATATCGGATAGTAACGCAATGTGGTTGTGCATCAGTTCTTCGGAGAAGGAGCCGTTTTACTTCACTGAGAGTATTCCGATCGAAAAAAGAAGCATGCCGTGTACTGCATCCCGCGTCTGGCTCACCTTCTAGGTAAGACGCTGCTGGCCAAGGCCGTAGCCAATCAGACGTCGGCCACCTTCCTGCGCGTGGTGGGCTCGGAGCTGATCCAGAAGTACCTGGGGGACGGGCCCAAGCTGGTGCGGGAGCTGTTCAGGGTGGCCGAGGAGCACGCGCCCTCCATCGTGTTCATCGACGAGATCGACGCCATCGGCACGAAGAGGTACACGCAGGGCGCTGTTAAAAAAAAAAAAAACATATCACACTGTGAGATGTGTTGGCGTTTCACCTGGCAAGAAGTCAGCAGCTGATGTTTTTATTGTTAATATTTAATCTTCGAAATGATCTCAAAGTAATTTCAGTATGTTCAACAAGGGGTAAAGTGCATGTTTTGTTGCAGTGTTATCTGGAGTTCAGTGTAGAAGCTGCAGCTCCCTGTATTTTGTTTTCCTACGACTGGGTCTTAAAAGATGTTTCATGGACCAGTGGAACTTGACAGTGCTGAATGGATAAAGGCCCCGCAGGCCTTTGTCTGCCTCAGACGAACATGTAGCGAGCAGCTCGCTGAGGCTGGATATTGACCGGCCTAAATAATAAATGCCGCGATAAAATGTGAGCTGGGTTTCTCCCCCCCCCCCGCAACCAAAGAAAGAGCCGACTGAGCAGCTAAAAGTCAGCGATGGCGAGAAAGAACGTCTTACTCCCGATTCAAAGACGCTACATGTTGTTCACCTCCAAGCTGGAGTGATTTAACACTTGCTTTTAAAGCTCTTCCTGCTTGTAGTCTTTGAACGTTTTTTTTTTTTTAGCTCCGGAGCTTCCACAGCTGTTTCTTAAATCTTATGCTCAAACTGGCATATTCTGACCCAGAAAAGGTTCTTTTTCTATCCTGTAATATCCCGTGTTTTTTGTAATCTTTTGGCATTTATTGTAGTCCTAATTATACATCAGTGGCATCCGTTCCCTCGCGAGAAAAGTGCAGCGGCAAGAGCATGATAATGACAGGCCGCAATTACCAGACAAGCATCTTACAAAAGAGAAGTTCCTCTACCTCCGAGGAGTCGATCTGAGCCGCGCTCGCTGCGATGTGCCGCGCAGGTACGACTCGAACTCGGGCGGCGAGCGGGAGATCCAGAGGACCATGTTGGAGCTGCTCAACCAGCTGGACGGCTTCGACTCCCGGGGAGACGTCAAGGTCATCATGGCCACCAACCGAATAGAGACCCTGGACCCGGCCCTCATCAGACCTGGTCAGTCACAGGCAGCGAGTCGGCGACTCACACGCCCGCCGGAATGACGGCATTTGGGAAACGAGCGTCCGATTTTGCTGCCTCATCAGCTGAATCTGACACTGATGCATTTTAGTCGCGGCGCAATAGGAGACTTCTTACCACAGACTCTGTAATTATGGTGGTTCCCCCCCACCCCTCTTCAGGGAGAATCGACCGGAAGATCGAGTTCCCGCTGCCAGACGAGAAGACCAAACGGAGGATCTTCCAGATTCACACCAGCCGCATGACCGTCGCGGATGACGTCACCCTCGACGACCTCATCCTGGCCAAAGACGACCTATCGGGAGCAGACATCAAGGTAAAGACCCGATCGCAGACCACGGAAGGTCCGCCGCCGCTGTCGCTTTCGGAGCAACCGCGTTGTTCGGCGCACAAACGAGGGGGACGAAGCAGTAAGGACTCTGAGGACGTTGACATTTCTCGACCTTTACACACCGCTCACAGGAAAGTGAATAAACGGCGCGGTGCGCTGCTGCCCACTCAAACGGCAGCCTGCCGCCACAGCCGAGTGGTGTTTTCTTCATTTGTTGAGGCCAGCATCTGTGACTGCTGCTTTTTATCGATCGTGTGAGGCGCTGGCAGCCCGCCAGCTCACACTGTGGCTCGGCGTTCAGGGCGAGAAAGAAAAAGAACTAAGCTGTTTGACAGAAAAACCACTGGGGCTGATTTTCTAAATGATTTTCATGTCAACACTTAATTACCTTTAGTGGGTTTCCCCATTCCGAGAGCTCCAATTTAAAGTGTTTACAAGTGCACGCTCATCTCTGCTGCCCTCACGTGGGAGATCGCGGAACTGCGGGTGGTTACTCCAGGGGGGGGCCCACCTCCAGCCGCATCGCGAGCTCGACGTGGCTCACGCCGCCTCGTCACCAGCGTTGGCGTTAATCCTGCTGGCGAGCCGTTTGCACATTTCCGAGGTTGCCGTTCGCTTTTCACACCCGTCGCTCGCTGACCCGCCCGTTCGTCAGGGAAGCGAAACACACAAAGGCAGGGCCTCACGGGAACAAAGCGAAGCATTGTCGCGCCATTTTCAGTACAGCCAGCCTTTTTTTTCTGCCCCCCCTCCTATGAGACTAATCGTGACACTCTCGTTTCATCCTCCAGGCCATCTGCACAGAAGCCGGCCTCATGGCCCTGCGCGAGCGCCGCATGAAAGTCACCAACGAAGACTTCAAGAAGTCCAAGGAGAACGTCCTGTACAAGAAGCAGGAGGGCACGCCGGAGGGGCTCTACCTCTAACCTTTACTCCGACTCCTATCTAGGCGGCCGCCGCCTCCACCCGAGAGAGTTTTGATATATTTTGTGCACGTCCTGTCTGGCTTATCCCACTCTTCCTGTTACCGTTATGTGTTCGAACAATAAACAGACAAAAACAAGCACGCTCGCAGTCTGTTAGTCATCGGTTTCGAGTCGCTCCGGCCGATTGGCAGCGGCAGCTCGCGGTCCCTCCGTATTGGGTTCATCAACCCTCGCACGAATTAGCCAGAACGGTCCAATTAATATGCAAAGTCATGTTTTGCTTTTTTTTTTCCTGCTCCTCCAGCATCGTCCTCGCGCGAGGGAGGGAACATTCGCAAGGGGTCGGACCCGGAGAACTGGCCGTCCCATTCCTCGCGAGGAGGCGCGAGCCGGCTAATTACCAGAATCTTCCGTCCGCCTCCCACGCAGCCCGGCGACGGCGCGCGCGCGCAAACATAATTAAATCTCGAGGTCGGAGTGAGATAAAACACCCTGACGGTAGCGTTTTTACACCGACGCCGCCTGCAGCAGCTGCAGGATGTCAGCGCGCTAATGCTTCACTTGAAGGTGTTCTTATAAAAAAAAAACACGACAAGGTTTCTCCGAGCTGCAGGGAGCGAGTCGCGCTCGGCGAGGAGTTGTAGTCTTTTCGATTCGTGCTTTCTCCTTTATCAAACCCCCCCCCACCACCACCACCACCACCACTTCCTCCAAAGTAGATCCAGCTAAGCCCGGCCCGCCGCTGCAGTCTGACACACGGCGAGCCGCGGCGTTGATTTAATTCCTCTTGATGTGGGGCCACGTGTAACTCGGTGCTCAGCAGAAAAAAGAAGAAAAAAAAAGAAAAAGTGGCCCCCGTGCAGCCGGCCACTTTACGGGGGCCGTCCAGGAGCGGGAGAGAGGGAGAGAGCTGCTGCTTCTGCTTCTGCACTGCAGCCCCACCAACCCCCCACCCCCCCACCCGACCCCCTCCTCGGGAAAAAAACACACACACACACACACACACACACACTCGCCCTATTAAATCAGTCACGCATTTCGACCACAGCTCATACATCGCGGCACATTCGGCAAATGGAAGAGAAGAGAAAAACATTTAAATCAAGCGTGGCGTGTTGGGCCAGGGAGAGTGAGAGGCGGGGAGGGGTTACAGGAGAGAACGTGTGTGTGTGTGTGTGCGGGTGTGTGTGTGTGTGTTCTAATGAGGCAAGAGAGAAAAAGGGAGAAAAAAAAACTGGGCTGGGTATTTCTAGAGCGCAGATCCTGATGGGGGGTGATGCGGCAGAGCTGACCGTGGTGTCGACATTCACCGAAATGTCACATCCACATCACTTTTCATTTATATGACGGCGGCGCTGCACTCCGCGCTGCTCACTGCTCACTCTCTGTCTCTCTGAAAGCAAACAAAAACACCCCTGAGCCCCGTGCGTCCCCCGCACCCACCGTGGCAAAAAAAAAAAAAAAAACAAACATCACCGTCCTCATCACCAACCTCCGATCGGTTGATGCGCGTCGAGTGGAATGCGGAGAAGATCGAGCATTTGCCTAACAAATGCCGCAAACCGACGCGCCGAGCGTTGCCCGGGTGCCGACTGCGCCGCGCTGGCCGCAGACGTCCTTTTATAGTCACGCTTGGAGGCCCCGAGGTGAGGGGAGGCCGTTGCCTTATAAGCACCTACCTGGCGCGGGCCCCGAGTCGGAGCCGGGTCCCTTCCTGGTGCCGGGAGGACGCGCTCCTGCACGTCCCGGATGTGACTCCCGCTCCAGCACACCTGCGTCTCGTCAGGAAGCCTGCGATAAGGAGACACTCGTTACTCTCAGGTGTGTTGAGGTGGGTCGCGGCGTCCACCGCTGACCGCCTCATGTTGACCCAGCGGTCGGATGGACTGAACGGCCTTTCTGTCAGTCAACTTAGGCGGCAGGTTGAACTCGCCGCCCGTTGGATGGGTACTCATCAAGTTATGACCTCATCGCTCAATGCTAACTTTTCTTCACTTGGATCAGTTTCGGCCAACAGTGACCACTGCAGAAGGGGAACTTTTGAAGACCACGTCCGTCCCGGACAATCGAGCGTCTCCATGTAATCACAAGGCGCGACTCAAATCCACACGCTTTCTTCTTCCTCCTGCCTCAGACACATTAAGGAGACAGTGATATTCAGCCCCAGCTGCCAGCGGTCATAGCGCCACAGCCGACCGGGGGACAGACGGCAGCGGGCCGAGAGCCGAGTCCTGGACGAGGTGCGCGAGGGGAGGGGGATGCAAAGCAGCGAAGGCAAATGCGCACGTGCCGCGGCGGGGCCGACCGCGGCGGCGGCGGCGAAGCGGGGCCAAGAGAACACTGAACAGATTCAGCAAGAAGTCCCGATTAGTTCCGGTAGATTAGCAAACGAAACAGCTCAGCTCGCGTTAAGAGTTCCCTGACCTGACGAGAAGACCGCGAAGTGGGCCGCCGGGCTCGCGGCCGGAACGCGCCGGTATTTGTTTTTTGTTTCTTCCGCTTTTTTTCCCCAGATTTCAGAGGAGCGAACACACAAAATAGCGTTTTTTATGCGACACACTGGCGGTCCCAGTTACCTCAGTAACAGTGACCACCGAAAAAAGCAATGGGAATATGGCGCCAGTTCCTAAGCATGCTTCACACTGCCCCGGGAAGTCAAAGCAGGGTCAGGGGGCTGGCTGGGGGGGGGGGGGGGGGGGGGGGGGGGGGGGGGGGGGGGGGGGGGGGGGGGGGGGGGGGGGGGGGGGGGGG
>JASSRZ010000020.1:11954120-11971697 GCA_032164315.1 Malacoctenus gilli
AGAGAGAGAGAGAGAGAGAGAGAGAGAGAGAGAGAGAGAGAGAGACAGAGAGAGAGAGAGAGAGAGAGAGAGAGGCCCATGTGAGGAGCGAGTAAAGAGACCCTGCTCGAAGCGCTGCGCAGGGAGGAGGCAAATGGAGCTCCTGTCGGGGAGGAAATTCTCCTGACTTATTCATAAACACAGACCTCGTGGGCCGGTCCTCAACACATCCACCGAGCGTGCGTCTGCGTGTGCGAGTGTGTGTCCCCCCCCCCGGATGCACGGCGGATATTCGCAGCCGCGTCCGCCTCAAAACGAGGCGATCGGTGAAACGGAGATGGCATCATCAAACGCGTTTCCCGGGCGGGGATGCGAGGCTTCGTCGCGGCGCCCGTCGGGTCCCCCCCCCCCCCCTCCGGACGTCAGGAGAGGGAACTTGCGACTAATCCACCCCCACCCCACCCCACTCTGCTCGACGCATGCCCCCCCCCCCTTCCTCCTCGTGTCATCCCCCCCCCATGGAACGACACGAGGCTTTTACCGAAGACAAGACAACCTCGTGAATATTCATGAGGCCAACACTGCTGGAGACGCAACAGAATTCGCTGAGATCAGCGCAGAGAAATCCCCAATCGTGTGAAAACACACAAGTACACTCGCGCTGTACAGTACGCATGCAACACCAGGGCGCCCTCGCTCTCTCTTCCTCTCTCTCTCTCACTCTCTCTTCCTCTCTCTCTCTCTCTCTCTCCAAGTCGTTCTCTCAACATCCCCGCCTGCCCACGTCCAAATGTTGAAAACGCACACCGAGGAGCCCACCTACATGCTTTCATGTTTACACAGTGGAGCTGCTGAACGCCGGGGGGGGGGGAGTCCCACTTCTTCACGGCAGGGGGCAACATCTCGGGGCCCAAACATCTTCCCGCCGCGCGGCCCGACTTTGGCGTCGCTCTGCGACGGATCCGCGCGACCGGGCAGCAGTTTCTGCCGACCGTTATTGGGGAAAAAAAAAAAAAAAAATGGTGTCGGGCAGTTCTCATGGCGCGCTCCCGCTCGCCGCGTCTTAGTCAGAGCTTCCCGTCGCGTCCTCGGATGGCTCGCCGCCACGCGCTCCAACACCTGCCTCTCCTCACTCTCGGCGGAGAGACGCGGCTGTGAGCTTTCGACGGCACGCGGGGGCGAGACCCTCGACCGCCGATCCCCACGTCAGCCTTGGAGGGGCGGCGGCGGCGGCGGCGGTTCGGAAGGCGGGCAAGGCCTTTGGGCCCAGACGCTGACAAGTAACTCCGTATTAGCGCGGCATCCCCCCCGCTGGAAGCGTTGGAAAAAACTAAACTAAACAAGCGCGATGCAAGAGGGGCAGAATTTGGGAAATCCATGATCGCCTTGTGTACAGATCGACTTCGAGAGAGACGCGCGATTGCGTGGAAAACCGGAGACGGAGAGGCCGCTTTTGGTGAATCTTGCCGCGAGCCGCCACCCTGGACATCATGTTTACGCGGCCCCGCCGCGGGGGAATCCTCTCCGACCTCGGCTTCCGTCGCAGTTCAAACCAGCCGCGACAATTAGTGAATTAATCTGCAGCTGTTAATGTTATTGAGTGTCCGCCGGTGGCAGGCCGGCGGATTTGCCCGGCTGCGCTCCGGGTCGCTGCCGCCCCCGCCCCCCCCGTCGTCCCCGTCACGACGCACGTTTTACAAAATCCCACGTTTTACATTCGTGACGATTTGAGCGGCGATTTGTTGAACCGGGTGTATTGTCGGCGTCGCTCTCGTCTTGGAAAGTAGGAGCCGTGTCTTTTCGCGCACACCCCCCCCCCCCCCGCCCCCCCCTCGACCCACCTCGTGAAACCCATTCCCGCCGCGCTCGGAAGCACGTTTTGGCCAAAGCCTTTTTACATAATTGTCCCTCGGGGACGAAACGCAGCGTAATAAGCGTCCTGGCACTAACCTCCGTTCATGCATGTGTGGTCAAAGCCCAAACATTTGATTTTTTTTTTTTTCCCTGGGATTTCACCATTGAAACACGCGCGTCCATACACGGCTCTTCTGGTTTCATTCGAGTGGCGCGGCGACGAACGTGAGAGACGGACGAGCAAAAAGAAGCGAGGAACGCGTCACACGTGTGATTCGCGGCGTCGGGAGCGATCGCGGCGGCGGGGGAGCCTTATGGAAACCAGGACATCCCTTGAATATTTCACAAAGCGGGAAGCTATCTATAGCGGCGGGCGGCGAACTCGTCGCACTCGGAGCGTGTCGCACCGCTTTGTTTGCCGCTCGGTTGGTGAAGACGAGGTCGCGCCCGCGGCCGGAGATGTCGTGGACTTTACGTGTTATTTATCGCACAACACCGGGACACTGGCTGCTCGTCGGATCGCAGGGGGGTCACCCCCCCCCCCCGTCAATGGCCCGGAAACCTCTCTGCTTCCCTTCCCGCACTCCACAGCTTCACCTTTTTCTCCTCGGCCTCCGGTTGGAGCGGATTACGGACGCTCGAGCTGTTCTCGGAACAGCACCTCCCACGGGCCCCTCCCCAAATATTCAACTCGCGCTGTTTAACCGGAGAACTCCATGAGAGAGAATTAAAAAAAAACCCGCAATTCTGGAGCCTCAAACTTGGAGGGGAGGGTTCCGAACCTCCTGGTAGAAGGTGTATTCAAACACGCTGCGTTCAAGAAGGAATTTCTTCGGAATTTCTCACAGATTTGAAGCGAAACTCGATGCTTCGCGAGCGAAAAGGTCCCGATTGCGAAAGCGCAATATCTCTATTCTTGCCAAGTCTACACTGCCGAGTCCCGCGCTGCTCGGCCTGCTTACAGTGGATGACGCAACTCCGCATAAACCGAACCCCACGAGGAACCCCCCCCCCCCACACACACATACACACACACACATCCACCTGAAAGGATCCCGGGATTCAGTGGAGGGATCCACCGACGGGAGGGGGAGCGGGCAGTGCATTAAGCGACGATCATTGTGACCCATCGGAGCAAAGTGTCGAGTAAAAGCAGCCCCGCGGCGGCGCGCTTTCTCCTCTTTAGACGCGCTTCGTTTACCCCCCCCCCACACAACCCCCTCTTTAGCTCACATCCCGGTGGTCTTTACTGTCCATCAGAAGCCACAGGCATGTGACTTCCTGACCAGCGTGTGCGCGTTTGAGCAAAGAAAAGCGCTTGCTTGTCGCTCGGCGGCACTCCTGCATGTTGCTATCGTGCTCGTGCGGAGGAGCATGTGTGTTTGCCCATGCGCGCGCACACACACACACACACATACACACACACAGACACACAAAGGCCAGGCAGGTCACCAAACGGTAAACCACTCAGGTCCGATAAACAGCAGCCTCATTAAAGCTGGCCTCTCTCCAGCCTCCACATTGCTGTTTTTTTTTTTCCTGGATTCAAACAGCGGAGGAAAAAAAAAACAAAAAAACTCCCAACAAGCGCTGTAACTTGTCAAAGGGCGCCACTTAAGGCTTTTCTTGAGGGGGGAAGGGGGGGGGTGAGGGGGGTGGCTGAGAGCGAGCAGAGTGGGGAATTCCTCAGAGGAACAAACAAAACAAAAAAAAAAAAAAAAAAAAAAGGGGGAAAATATCCTTTGACGAACCCGGAGGATGAAACGGAGAGGGGAGCCATCGGCGCGATGTGCTCCGTCAGCATCCTGTCAGGCGGCGCTCGGCCAATTAGGACCGCAGCCAAATGGCCGGGCCAGTTTTTCTCTCTTTCTCACTCCACTGACTCCACGTCCAGCACAGACACACACACACACTCGCTCCAATACGCGCACACACACACACACACACACACACCTGCGGTAAACAATGTCGACACACATTCCAGCGAAACGCGCGTCTTTTCGTCGCAGGGGACAGAGTCATTAAATGCAAATGTGGGCGCGTGTGCGCTCTCGCAGTCGCAACAGCCCGGTTCCCCCAAGAACGGAAGAAAGCCTGCATCTTTTTTTTCTTTTGAACATTTTCATACAAGCGAATGGTTCCGGCTGTGAAGTCTCTGCAGTCTTCTCTCTCTCTCTCGCTCTCTCTCTCTCTCTCTTTCTCTCTCGCCCGGATGCCAGTTGGCCATTTGACTACATTTTCATACCGAGCAGGCGAGTCCGAGGCGGAAAACACCAGCGTGTTTATCTTCCCGGGAAGCGGCGCCGAACCCGATACCCTCCCCTATGTAAAAACGGTAGCAAAGCAACCCCCCCCCACACACACACACACACCGCCCGCCACCGCCGCAGGCTGGGCGAGTCCATCCCAAGCGCGCATCCTGTCTCATGCGCACTGGCAACACGGACCAAAAAAAAAGGAAAAACCTGCGTCCGGCTGCCTCCGCCATGCCACGCCGGGTTACCTGGGGCCGACTTTGCATATCGGCCACGATATCACGAGGAGACGCTGTATGGTGTCTAAGGACAGCGGGCGTGTCGTTGGAGATTCTAGATTCTAGAGTAGATTCGAGATAAAGGTCCTTTTCAAGTATCGGAATTCTGCGTCGTCAGAAAAACATGGTGGGTTTTTGGCAGACAGGCCTCCACGGCGGCAGCTTTTTCGCTCCCTGTTGTCACGGATCGAAATTTGCATGCGGCTCTCAGCCAGCCAGCCGGCCCGCCCGGCACACACCAGGCGTCTTGGGGACGGTCCAAGAGGATGCCGCGTCCTCCGACGACAGCGCACCAAATGTTCTCCCGACGCTGAGCGAGTTCGCGAAAGGCGACCGCCGCGCCCCCCCCGCCCCCTCTCGGTTTCGGTCGCCGCAGGGGAGGTGTCTCTGTGGCCCGGCGAGGGAGCGGGGAGCTCGTGTCCCACCCCCCCCGGGGGTATTCCTCCGTGGGGCCGCTGCGGAGAGGGAGCGGGGGGACACGGAGGGACGGCGGTTCGCATGGTAACCGGGCGGCGCCGAGGCTTTGAACCCGACTCGCCCCCGTGTCCTCAACAGATGGTTCGCCGGGGAGAGGCGGTTGCCGCGGTGCAGCTCGGTGCGTGTGCTCAGACAGCCAAAGGGGGGGGGGTCCTGAGATACCCTTGCACCGCCGATGGTGGCGCCTCGGGGAGGGGGGGGGGGCCGCTAAAAATTTGTCCCGAAAAAAGTGCCAAAGAATGCACGAGGCAAAGATGATGCAATTTTTCATTTCCCTGTCCCCTATGGGACTTTAAGGAGGGGGGGGGCAATGAAGCTGAGCCACCATGAACCCAAACAGCCTCTTACTACTCCTTGGCTAAAAGGGGAGGTTGTGTGTGTGTCGGGAGGGGGGGGGGGCTCTCACACAGGTGAAACCAGCAGGCGGTTCGAGTGGTACGAAAGGGCACGCAACCTGTCCACCCTCTTAGCCGCTGTCCCAAATTGATGGATAGCCGACACCTGGCAAGCTGGCAGTTTTCTACCTAGGGGCAGATTTGGGGGGGGGGGGGGCATCATGCCACAGGATGTGGCCCCCTCAATGTAATCCAGCAGGAGGGCAGTCAAGTAACCCCCACCCCCTCGCATCCCGGATCCACAAAACATCAGGATCCAGGCGTCGAGAGGAAGCTGAAGGTACCGCGACACCACCTGAGGTCCAGCCCTGACCTCGGACCCCCCCCCCACCCAGCCCAGTATGGGGGTCAGTGTGAGAGTGAGGGGGGGGGGTGTTTGCGGAGCCTTGTAACTATATATCTGCTGCCAAGGCCGGAGAGCCCGCGAGGTCTGCCGGGAATGCAGGGGAAAAAAACACCTCATTATACGTGCTCGTGAACCCTGCAGGGTGACTGGTGTGTATTAGCGAAAGATTGATGATCCACACTGACAAGGACCCGAGAGCAGCAGCTCAGGCTGCACCTGGATCCTTCGCCGCGGCTCCACCAACGCTTCCTGCGGATCGCAGCGGAGGACGAACGCGCAATAAGACGCGGGCCGACGCCTCGCGGCGTCTTTGCTTTTCTGGCAAAACAGATTCTTCTTGTCGCCGTTTGGTTGACGAACGCCGCTGCGCTACTCGCAGTCCTTTGACGACACAGTGGTGTTTACTGTCTCCGTCTTTTTCTTTAAGCAGGTTTAGACACCGGCCAATTGCCAGCTTAGGAACTGACCGCGTGCTCTCGTTCTTTGAGTCGCTCCACTTGCGATCAAACGGAGCGCTACAAGTTGAGGCGATAAACAGCGGCGGGCTGAGCGAACCTGATCCACGCCACCAAACAAATAGGGTCATAAACCCTGAGTGATGACTCAGATTCAAATCACACCCCTCTCTCTCTCTCTCTCGATATCTGACGAGACAAAGGAGCGACTGTCAGGCGAGAAAATATTCTGCTGCGCTGGCAGTTGCCAGAACGTGCCGGCCGAGACACGCTCGCCGCCGTGGCGTGCCTTCTCGGACTCGCCGCTCTCCACCGAACCTTCACGAGACACACGGTTGCTAAGGAATCGCACCACGTGAAGCGTTTCGCAACCAGCAAAGCTTCATAAAGAGAGACCTTTGGGCGATCGGCAGTCGGCTTGATTCGCTTTTCTGTATGTGCTGCCAATCTCAGTCACAAGCCACTAATTCATGCTGACTCATGGCCCGTCTCCCGTCGCCGTCCAAACGGCGTCCTTGAGAACGTACGGCTGAGTCTGGGTAAACAAAGAGTTTGACATTTTCCTTGCGCGAGACTTCAGTCGCCTCGCGGGGGGGGGGGGGGGGGACGGCTTCCTCGCTGATGCGCGGCGCGTTCCGCCGAGAAAGGAAACGGCGCGTTAGGATTCTGAGAGGTAAAGGTGTTTTATGGCGAGCTGCTCCGCCAGGAGTCGGCCTGACGACGCTCAAGCGCGCCGGTGGAGGGAACGGCGAGCGTCGAAACGTACCCGGAGATTTACCTGGCGGTATTAAAAAAAAAGAAAAGTCCATAAAACCTCTCAGATCCAACGGGGCTGTTGTAAATGCACTTCCTCAACTGCAGCCCCCCGCCCCCAAAAAATGAGGTCATAAATTGGGGGGGGGGGGGGGGGGGGCTATCGATGAAAGACGAGCGGCGTGACGCCGGGAGAGTCGAGACGGTGTAATACGGCGGCGCTGTGGGCGCAGGTGGGGGATGCCGCGGCCCACCGGGAGCACAGGTTCGAGTCCTCCACCCCCACCCCCTCGCGTCTTCCCTTTGATGCTAACTTATGGATGCTTTGCGTTCCACGTTCGCTTACACAATCGGCATCAAAGGCGCACGCCCACGCACAGGCCTGGCACGGCGCACATACATGCATGCACAAAGAGATCCACAAGGGGGGGGGGTCTCGCCGAGCCATGCAGGGGCGCATACATCACACAGAGGGGCAGGGGGATATAAGTAATTCAGCGCAGCGTGACACTTTCACGGTCTAATTAGCCCCAGTGTTGCAGTAAACACGTCCCAATGACCCTCCAGTTCTGGTTACTCATTAAGAATGGATGGAGCTGAAGATGGCCAAGCCTCGCCCATCCGTCAGGAGCCCACTCGTCACAGCAGCGGTAGCGGTAGCGCCCCCCCCCCCCTCCGAACCACACAGAGCATCAGCACTGGATACAGCAAACAAGAAAACCCCACCACCATCACCTTCGACTTCAGTGTGTGTTTGTGTGGAGAGCTAAGGTTGAACATGCTCTAATTGACAGGTATCGACGTGGGGGGGGGGGGGGCAGATGGATCTGGGGGACAGCGGTGGAAAGATGCTGCGTGGCCGGTAGAGAGGAAGGCGGCCGTGTCGCCTGCGAGCCGCCGGTTCAGCCTTTGAGGCGAGGGATGGGGATTTTCCTCCCTCTCTCTCTCTCTGTTGCAGATGCAGACGTGGCCAGCGAGCTGTGATCAAACTGTGCCTTCATCCTCCCTCTCTCTCTCTCCCCCCTCTCTCTCATCAGCTGGAAAGCCTCAGCAGCAGGGTGCCCCAGATTAACAGACCACCTCCCTCCTCCCATCCGGCGCAGAGGCCGCTGCTGCTCCACGGCGGTGCGACACTGACCCCTACTGGCGGATCGGGGGACGTTACAACTGAGCAGTGACAGGAAGCGTGCGGGACTCTAATTTGAAGGGCCTCAAACGTCAAAATTTGCTTTTATTTTATTGAACCATCATGTGTTTTTTCAGTGTGGTGCCTAAAAACTTGTGTAGGAATGTTTTATCTTATTTAATTAGGCAACAAAGTCAGACAAGGCGATAATAGATAATATTTAGGTTTGTTTGGGAGCTTTGAAATTGGAAAAAAATATATTTGACCTAACATCGATTTTTTTTCCTCAAAATATTAACTTTCCAACCTGACTGCAGGAAGTTAGGAACTAATTACACTTTGGATTGTTCTCAATGGATCGATGGAAGGGGGCACGCACTGGGGGCGAGTCAGTGCAGGCCCGGGAACAGGCCGGGGGGACAGCGAGCCGGGTTTTGGGGGAAGGGAGGGTAGTTGTTGGGGGGGGGGGGGGCAAGAAAGTGGTACATCAGCGCAGATCCTGAATCAATAGCGGCATGTGGTGTTAATCTAGTGAGTGGCCCTTTGGCAGAAATAAGTGACTGAGGGGTTGAACAGCGCAGCAGGCTGAACGGGAGCCATTATCAAATAGGACCAGCTCAGCATTTTCCTCCCAAATAAGCCACGTTTTGTGTGTGTGTGTGTGTGTGTGTGTGTGAGAGACAAAAGAGCCTGGCCAGAGTTCACCGCACCTCAGGGGTGACTTTGGGTTGAGCGTCGTCAGGGACTTTCTCCCTTCACTGCATTGGAGAATTATACAAGATTATATCTGGGCACTCTGTGCTCGCTACGCCGAATCCGACAGGGGGGGGGGAACTCCGGCGCTATGCGCAAACTCTGAAGTCGAAGAAAAAGGAAGCCAAGGAAGTCAAGCGGGGCAGTTTATGGCGATACCGCACGGGTTTCTCTGCAGGGAACAAACGCGACTGCAGAAAATGGGATTAAATGACCGGGAAAGGGCCCGGCTCGTATGCAGACGTGACCGTCCTCAAATGACACAAACGACATCTTCAATCGGTTGCTCATGCGTTGGCACATCGTTTTATTTTATTGACCCGTCGCATTAAAAAAAAAAGAAGAGAAAAAACATGATTCATTCAAGTTTCTGTTTAAGGATGGAGAACAAGACCTTCAGTCAGCTCGTGACACGTCCTCAGGTGGGCGTCTCGGAGACGGCTCGTCTTCACCGTTCACAGGCGCGCGTCAAAGAATCAGCAGCCAATGAAAAGTTCACACTTCTTGCAAAAAAACGGCACATTTCAGGCCTTTTTTTTGCGTAACTGCAAATTGAACACATAACTTTTTATTGGACTCAGTAGCTATAATCATCCCACCCAGATTATTTGATATCAATCTGATTTTTCAACATGCGCCTGGCTGCTGCGAGAGCAGCTCTCTTAACAACACTGTTGGGCAGGTTAACACTCCATTTGATTGGACGGATCGCACGTGCGCGACGGAGCCGAACGCTTCTCGCTCCCCCTGCGTCGCCGTCAAACATATTTACTACGAGGGAGGGGGAAAAACAAAGAGACGACGATGACCGCGGTCCACGGAAGAAGCTGAGAAAAATGGCAACGTAGAGGCCTGCGCGAGTCGATAGCAGCCCCGACTTGCAGAGCCCGGCTTTGGTTCAACTAAAAAGCCCGGATTCCGTCTCGGACGCGAAGTTACGGGCGCCGTCAGACGGATGGCGACGTGACGGGACGCAGTTGGGGAGGGGGGGGGGGGTGACACAAACACAGCGGCCTCTATATGTATGTACACGGGGCAGCTCTCGCGAAAAACTACAGATCTCAACTTGGCCTCAGACTGAACTGAAAAAACAGGGGAGAGTCGCACTCAAAACATCAAGACAATAAGAGATTATATAACACGCCAGCTCCCCCAGAGGGCTCCCGAAACCCGAAGAATAACTCCATCTCATTGTGTTCGTCATTTGAGCGATGCTGATTAAGTCCCCGTGTGATCGTCTTTGAAAGGGAACTTGTTCCGGGGGCCTCTGGGGATGATTTATCGAAGTGCTGAAATTCACGCGAATCGAACGCGCCCCTCGCTCGCTCGCTCGTCGACCCGCTTCAGTCCTCCTGGTGCGAAACCCAGTCGGGAGTAAGGCTTCACTGCGTTGGCATTGATAGTGCGGAGCTCTATCCTCCTCTTCTTCTTCTTCCTCCTTCACCCGTCCATCGGCCGAGGCGTCGTCCCGCCTCAGTTAAAAGGCACGCGCTCGAGTGTCTGCGCTTCACAGTTGGCTTACTGCTCGGTTTGTCCTTGTTCGTCCTCCCGCCTCCCTCCCGTCCTCCTTAGCAGCACTTTTGCGTTTGTTCTCCGTTCCAGAGAAAAATGACACTTCGTGACCTCGTCGATAACATCAACGTAGATGTACATATTTACAGAACAAGGGGGGGGGGTGGTCTCCTTATAGCGCGAACATAGAAAATGTCTCTTTTTGTTGGAGCTTTTGCACAGAGCGAGATGTGAGGTGTGTTGGTGTGACGTGACGGGAAAAGGAGACGAGAAAACAGAGCGGAGATGATGGTCTTTATCCAGGTGTGTGTGTGCGCGCGCGCGTGTGTCTTTATGAGTGTTTGATGGTGTATTTGCCTTTCTGCAGCTGGGAGATGTACAGCTTGGACTTGGTGCCGTCCAGTCGCTTGAACCACACCTCGTCGTTGTTGATGGTGGTGATGATGGCGCTGCGGGAGAGGAGAGAAAAAAAAATCTGAGTCCGGCCTTCGACAGCTCAATCCGTTCATCCAGTCCCAGCGCAACGCTGAAGCCGAGCGTCGCGCTGACGAACCGTCGGCGCCCCCGGTCGTTTGACAACGAAAGCCGAACGGCGGTAGAAGTTGTGACGCGAGCGCGGGCGTTCTTCTCATTCATAGGCGCCACCTGTGGGGTGTGCTTTGACACCCGGCGGGTGACGCGAGGCACCATGAAAGCGTCACTCAGCCCGATCATCAACAATGCGCTTCAAAATAGAAACGGAGCGACGCTCCCCCCTCAAATCTCCCACGCTGCACACAATAAGCGAGAAAACACAACCTGGCTCATCGAACTCCCACTTCCCACACACACACGCACGTACACACACACACACCTTGTTGGGTACTCGTCCTTCCTGTTGATGCAGATGGCCTGTCCCCGGCAGTACCACTGGTTGTCGTAGAAAAGGCGACCGTCCTCGGAGCGCGCCACGTGGTGATGGCGGTCGGGCTTGACTGGAGGGGCTGGAGAAAGGGAGGAGGAGGAGGAGAAGGGGGGGATGTGTCCGGATGAGACAGGCTGAGTTTAATGTCGGACAGTGACCGAGGAAGAGGAGGGACGCTTACCGTCGACCTTCACCCGGTGCGGCCCCAGTGATGCCATCGCCTGTCATGGACAGAAAAAAAGAGACACCCTGAAAGGTCGAATTGAGCCTTGCAGACAAAGAGAGGAAACATTTGTCTGATTGCGCATCTTCACCTTTCTTATCGCGGTCCAGTCTTCAAGAATATCCAGATCTTGCAGCATGTAAACAATATAAGGGCGTATCGAAAGGGTTAAGGAAACGTATGGAGATGAACGGTGCGGCAGGGCAGGAGTCGAAATGAAAGACGGAGGGAGCGGGACGAGTGTGTGTGTGTGTGTGTGTGTGGGGGGCGCCAAAAGAGAAGGATATCAGAGACGACAACAGGCTTCTTCTTCTTGACGGGACAGAACGGGTCTTTTTTCTTGTTTTTCCGCGAGTGCAATCCGTCGTTCCACAACTCTGGAGAGCAAAAGGAGCAGATGAGAAAGAGGGAGAGAGAGAGAGAGAGAGACGAGAACAGACTGAGGCTTTCTAACACTTGTTACGCAAGACTTCACGAGTACTGCTAAAATGATCAACCTCTCATCAGATTAGACGTTTCCGGGATTGTTTCCTGACCCCGACCGTACACTCGTCGGCTTATCGTCGAAATGCTAATTACGCCACATGTTTTGCTGTCGGCTTGTTGCTCGGTACCTGAGGTAATGTCAATACTGTGTCTGTCTTCCTCCAGTCTCCGGATCTTCTCTTCCAGCTCACTCTGAACCGTATCAAACAGCAGCAATTTCTCGCTCTGCCGGAAAAAAAAAGCAAAACACAACGAACAGACTTTAAATCAGCATTACGACCAGCTCAAAAAAAAACCAAAGATCTGACTGGATAATTTTGTACATTTCGTAACGGAACCTTAACATTACAGTGTCTAAAGATAGAGTTCATCAAATTGAATGTTCATTCGCAGCCACACGCACGAACTGGACACATGATCCCTAAAGAACGTGCTGGTCACTGACCTCCCAGTGCTGGCAAGCAGCTTGGATCTCACACTCGTATTTGTTCTTTACTGACTCCAGGCAAAGTTCTCTGTAGATCCCTGCAGAAGAACACAAAGTTTAATAAATCACTGGGAAAAAAGAGGCAAAAAACAGCAACCATGGTGACATCTGAGCTAAAAATGAGGTCCTCTCAATCCATAGAAAACGAGCTGGAACAAGCGGTCGACTTACCGGCCACTTTGGTCCTGATCTGCATGTTCTCCTGCAGGTTGGCCAAAGGTTCCAGGTACTCCTGGGCACAGCCGGCCATCACCTCCTGCAACTTGATGTCCACCTGGCTCAGACGCTCCTTGTACAGCCTGAGTGGGCGGAGCAAACACACACATCATGCAGGAGTTGATACGGATAAGGGGCGAGGGGGGGCTTTTCCTGCATAAAGGTTATCAAGAAAGTGCTTTTATTTTGAAGGCTTGTGTTCAGGTGTTAACAGGAGAGGGAATGTCCAAGAGGAAGGGGATCCCACAGCCTTCTTGGGGGGTCTCTGGGGGGGTGGCTGACTGTCACACTGTCCATGTGGTGACGACACAGACCTATGCAGACCTGTTGAAGGGAGGAGGTAACAGTGTTGGGGGGGGGTACTTACTGCTCCTTCAAATCGGTGAACTGCTTCTCCAGCGTGGTCATCTCATCCAGGCACTCCATCCTCCTCCTCTCACAGTCCTCATCATCCATCTCTGTTGGCATACACACATGACAGCTCTGAGATCACCTCCACCTCCGGCTTTAACACCCCCCTCCCCTCCCCCCAATAATGTGCGCCCCCCTCCTACATTAAACGCTCGCTAGTTAGCCACAGAAAACTCGTGTTCGGGTGAATCCCGGTGTGTCAAGTGAGAGTGTCTCGTGAGCGGCAGGCTCGTCTCATGTTTAAGGCCTGTTATTCCTACCCGAGCTGTCTCCATCTTCAGACACGGACGAGCTAACGGTGTCCTCCTCGTCCGTGCTGCTGCCGTCCTGCTCGGGAAAATCCACCTCCATGTCCTCGTGGTTGCTCTCCTTCTTCTCCCGCGAGTGGACCGGCATGGCGACGGTCGGAAAAGCCGCCGCTGACGGGCTGGCACGGCTCTGGCTCGGTCTTACAACCCAGGAGACAGAGGCAGGCGCAGCTCACACGGCTAACCGGTTAGCCCGCATACACCAGCTGAAAACACAGACATGGCACCGCGCTGGCCAATCAGAGGGAGCCTTGCTGACTGGGTCCAATCAAATGCCAGCGTGAGCGACCGACCGCAGGAAAGGATCTCCCGGGAAATGTAGTTTTTCTGGTCTTTATTCTGAAAGCATTGAGAGCTTTGTATATTTGGGTATTTACTCGTTGTATAAATACTAAAAAAAACAATTTCACTGTTTCCTTTAATTTGCTGTAGTTTTGCTCCAGTGACTGCAACAAAAAACAGCAAATTATAAATTTAGTTTGAGAATTTCTTGTTGCTGACTTTCAGCAAACTAATCTCACAGTAAAAATGCCAGGTTAGAATTCCAAAACTCTTCAAAAGCCTATGATATGGATGTGTTTTTAATGTTATGATCCGTTTATTTGTGAAGAGAAAGATGCAAGACCATAAATTGTGTGATTCAATTAGATTCAAACAGAAACAGGCAGCATGGCTCTCAGAATAGCATCCTATGTCTACTTTTGTCCAGCATCTGCAGGCTGCCCGGCAGGGGTCATTTCGGTCCATTAGGGTCACATACTTTTGTACATCAGACATTATTTGTCAGATTATCTCCAAAACGATGTTTACTGTCTTTTTTATAGAATCAACAAACAATTCTGTGACTGTTTGGCGACATCACAATGGGAAATGTGATTAGAGACCCATTGAAGCACTTTTTTTTCTTTCTAATTGTAATTCCTGGCCATCATATAGGCCTGTCATTTACATTGCAGCCACACGAGGGCAGTAGAGGACTTTAGGCAAGGGTTAAACAAATCTTGCACGGTTCTTCCAATCATCCCTCCAGAGTGCGATTTACTCTGGTGATAATAATACAGCTGTAATAAAAGAAAAGAATAGAATTTAAGAATTGATGACTGAATGTAGGAGGAAGAAAAACTTTGGACGTATCAGTGTAATGACTGCTATTAGTGGAATGATACATGCCATCATTCTGACCAGGGGGAGTGATAAGATTTCGCAGATGAACCATAAAAAGGCTTTTAACTCCTGAAACTTCTCAGGGTGTCCCATCACTTCAATGGCATCACGTGGTGCAAGAGGAGGTTGGGGGGGGGGGGGCTGAGAGAAACTCTGGATAACTGACACAGTTTTCTAATCTTGTGAGGATTTTGAGAGTGATGTGACCAAAGACCTCGAAGCAGGACTCGGCCATGACATGTCCCAAGGTGTTTGTCCATGTTTCTATAAGCTACCGTGTTTCCAATAAAGTCCACATTTGAACTCTTTCTGACTGAAGATCCAGCTCAGTTTAGTCCTCTGTTTTCTTCTTTTCATACAATACAAGTAGGTCTCATCCACAGTGCCACCTACTGGCCACGCTGCGAATCACTGGCATGAACTTTTACCACCAGAAATGTATTCGCTGGGGTGAAACCGGTCATGCGAGGTGTGGAAAACCCACCTCACAGCTCCTTTTCCTGGACTTTTCCAGGGAAAGGGAAGGACAGGATGGATGCAAGCAAAAGAGACGCCCCAAGGCTGAAAAGTTTGCATGATGTCAACAGAAACTAAACGACGTTTTGTTTAGCCATACACACGCATACTTCCATCGAATTATCGTCCCCAACTGACTTAAAACAGTGAGTTGCTCCAACACAAGACAGTCCTTTTCCTGAAGGTTTCAGCTGCGACTCCTCGGCTTTCACAGAGCGAACCGGCTCCGACCTCATAATATGCAAAAATGCATGAAAATACCAAACGGTGGGGGATTTTTTTTTTTCATTTTCTCTCTCGCTCAAGTTGAGTTGCGGTTTGTCTGGCCGCCGCACTGTTTCCGTGGTGTGTAGAGCCCCGCCAGTCACACTCATTCTCTCACTGCCGTAACTGTGTCAGGAAACTTTGCCGGGCTAATTTGTATTTGGGGCAGCGCGGAGAAACAAGAAAGGAAAAAAAAAAAGCCTCGGCTGCTCGCTCCATCTCACCCGGAGTGCTGCGGCTTTCTGATGCCGTCTGATACGCAGCGGAGCTGAATCAATGGGCGAAACAAACGAGCGAGTGAATGAATCAAAGGCTGCGAAAGGGGGGAGAGGAAACTGAGAGGGACTGGAAAATCCTCCCAGAAGTCACATTTCGTGGTCAGCAGCATGAATTACCAGCAGGATGACCGAAAAGTAGATAACTGTCAGCCAGATCCGCTTGCATTTGCACTCATTCGCAGGCGGCACTTTAAAAACAATGTGTAATCAGTGCATTTCTGTCCTCGAACGTATGTAGATGGGATGCAATCTAACTCTTTTTCCTTTTATGGCACGAGAAGGACACCGAGACTGCAGAGACGGTCGTTCTCACGGCTAAATATCCCGCCTGTGCTTGAATAAGCCCTCGTCCCGCTTCTGAAAAATGACAAGTAAAAAAAAAAAAAAAAAAAAAAAAAAGGAGCCCGAGCCACTTTCTGTTGTTTTTATCTCGCCTCCTTTGAAGTCCTGCAGCTCCCGCTCCTCTCGCCAAAAACCCGAAAGACGCCCCTCTAAATCTCCGGCTCGTTCAATATGCAGCAGCGAGCGTTTGAACGGGGGCCAAGCAAAGCGTTTTGTAAATCCCCACCATTTGCAATCCTCCTCTGCGCATCGCCATAAAATTCACTGAAAATTTAATGATCGTGTCTAAGCCGTAGTTCCCCCCCCATCCCCACCTACCCCCCTCCCCCACACGGCTCGCAGTAAAGAACTTTCCATCCTGTATGCGGGGCCGTTTAAGTTCCCGCTGCCGACGTGGCTCGATGTTTCATCATTAGCCTAAGAAGCCTCGAAGCTAACGACTCGCAATTTAGTTTATCGGTGGGAGTTTGGTGGGAACACACACACACACGCACACACACGCACACACACACACGCACACACACACGTGCACGCACACACGGAGCATGGGGAGTCAAGAAAGCTGCAGTTCAACAAGCTAATATTCTAAATCTGAGCACTGAATTAGGAACAGAATGCGACTGCAGCACGCTGCCACCCAGTGGACAAAGGAAGAATGACACAAATGTCACTATGTGTACCTTTAAAGCAGCAGCCAAATGTCAAGATATCTGCACTGATTAACATAAATAACGAGCTGGCGAGTCATTTTCTTGCTTCTGTGAGCACGACTGACACGCCTGCCTCACGGCGGCTCGACCACAACGCGGCGATACCCAAGGAGTGCACGTACGTGCATATGCATAACACAGAGCCCTGCGGGGATCCCTAGGAAGGGAGTCGTCTGCCGAAGGTGTTACCCCCTCTCCGAAAAAAAAACCACCCACACTTCCCCGAAAAAAAAAAAAGGGCGCTTATGCACGATCAGCATGAAACCATTACAACAAAGGGTTCGGTTCTCACCGGCTTCCTCCCCGCTGGGAGAGTTTCAGTCGGTGCACCGAGTCTGTGACACCTTTTTTTTTCCATTAGGTCCCTGAGATCATTTCATGCTTGCAGTGTGTGAGTCGTGTTTTCAAACAAAAAAAAATACCGTGGGAGACTCAGGAGGAGTGTTTTGCACCTTTGCCCTCACTCGATCGCACATAGCGACCAAAGGCCAGAGCGCCGTTCACTCAAAAACCCTCCCAAGACCCTGTTGAACGGACCCGGACTGAACGAGCGCCGCGACGGGTCACCACGCGAGATCAGACGACTCGGACGGCAGCGGAGTCACGCTGACAAAGCCGCGGCCTGACTCATCAGCGGCGAAGCCGCCGAGCTCGTTATATAACAGGGTCCCGTCCGGGACCTTGCGTGAACCTGTCAGCGCACCTCGTGACGCGAAAGCAACATGCCGTGGCCGGAGTTATCTAACAGTCGGGGAGCAGCGCCGGCGTGTCACTCTGCCTACACAAAAGACCGGCCGCATTCAGGCCGACGCGCTGACATCCACCGGGGTTTTTGACTGTCACGCAAGGACCGCCGACTTCCTTGTGAGACAGAAGGAAGCACACGCGTCCAAGGTGGAGCTGTTCTTAGACGGCCAGGTTCAGAATACGCGAGTAATTTTGGGAATCGGGTGAAGACGGCAGCTCGTTTATTGCGACACACTTGTGAAGCAAGGAGGAAAACTTGTCGCTTGGGGGGGGGGGGGGGGGGGGGGGGGGGGGGGGGGGGGGGGGGGGGGGGGGGGGGGGGGGGGGGGGGGGGGGGG
>JASSRZ010000020.1:11974882-11988356 GCA_032164315.1 Malacoctenus gilli
AACCACTTCCCCCATGTGTCGGTCCCCCCCCCCCCCCCACTTCTATTTTAACTAACCCCCCCCTTTTTTTTTCCCCCTTTTGACTTCCAGGCTGCTCCACTTGGCCATCATTCACGAAGCCACTGAACATGCCTCCCAGATGATCAAGCTGTCCCGCAACCACCCTTTCCTCAACGTACAGAACCACCAGAGACAGGTGACGACCGGACACGCGCTCTCCCTTGACCCCCCTGTGACCCCCCCCCCCACACTCTGAGAGTCAAACTCACCGATGTTGTCCCCTTCCCCAGACGGCGCTCCACCTCGCCGTGATCACAGAGCAGCCGCAGCTGGTGGAGAGGCTCCTGAAGGCCGGCGCCGACCCGCTGGTGGCCGACGACGGCGGCAACCTGGCCCTCCACATCGCCTGCAAGAGGGGCTCCCTCACCTGCTTCGGGGTCCTCACGCAGAACTGCCAGCGCCAGCTCACCTCCATGCTGTCCTTCCCCAACTACAGCGGTAAGCAGCCCACCTCGAGGTCGGCTCCCGCGAGCATTCCCGTTTCCGCGGCGCGGCGGAGATTCCGAAACTGAGCCCGTCTTCTCGCTTTTTCCCCTCCACAGGACACAACTGTCTCCACTTAGCGTCCATCAACGGCTACATCTCTCTGGTGGAAAGCCTGGTCCGGCTCGGCGCGGACATCAACGCGCAGGTAGGCGTCGTCACGGCGAGACGCCGCCAGGTCAATTTCGCCAAAGAGCGACCAAAACAGGGGATCTAACGTTGTCTTCTCGCCTCCTCCCCCCCTGCAGGAACAGTGCAGCGGTCGGACGGCGCTCCACCTGGCCGTGGACCTCCAGAACGCCGTGCTGGTGTGCCGGCTGCTCGACCTCGGCGCCGACGTCCACTGCCTGACCTACGGCGGCTTCGCGCCGTACCACCTGACCTACGGGCGCCAGAACGAGGAGATCCGCTCGCAGCTGTTCAGCAAGACGGCCCAGGAGCTGAGGGACCTGCCCGACAGCGAGTCGGACGAGAGCGACGCCGAGGACCTGGACCTGTTGGAGGTCGAGGTCAGTATCGCGCGGTTCGCACTTGAACGGAGGTCTAGTTCGACCCGCCAGAATAAGAGTCTGACTTGTCTCCTTTTTTTTTATCTTTCTTCCTCACAGATGTACGATGACATCAAATTCGGAAAGTAAAAACAAACGCGTCCCTCAACCCCCCCGGTGGTGTGAAACGTCAAGCTGCTAAAGGGTCAGCCGAGCCGGCGGCCCCCCCCCACCCCGACCTTGAGACGCGGGGACGGATCCCGTCCGGCCCACCCGACCCCTGCCCCCCCCCGCCCTCCCCTCATCTGGGGTCCAGGTCTACAGGCGCTGGCCCTGAGACCGCAAAACAAGAAGGAAGACGGCGTCCAGTCGGGTCGAGATCACTGAAGGATCTGCACCAAAGAAGACGAGCTCGCGAGACCACAACCTTGCATCTGGTCCGAGCGCGACTGTATGGATGTGTATATACCAGCTGAAATGTAACATACTGTAAATACAGAGATATTATTTTTGTACCTGTACATGCGTGTGGATTTTAACACTAATAACTGTTCAAAATAAAAGAACTTTATGCATAAGGAAACCCCTCCAGTGGTGTTTTTTTTCCCCCCACTCCGTCGTTTCCTTCCACCGGCTGACTGTCGGTGGGCCTTTCCACGCAGCTGCAACAGCCGGCGTTTCTCACTTTACGCTAAATGATGAGGCAGACCAGTCACCCAGACTTGTGAAACACACACACACACACACACACTGAAAGACCACACTCAGCCACTTGGAACAGTCCGGGATTTCCTTTTGTTCGGGCGAGGTCACCGGGTAACTGAGTCACCACGTCGAAAAGTCCCCGTGCGGCGCGCGAGGAACATAATGTGCCTCGGTATATATTCCGCCCCTGCCCTGGAAACGGCTGCAGAGGAGCTTTGGCACCGGGTGGGTAGAAAATACCAGCAAGGGTTTTTTTTTTTCTTTTTTTTATAAGGGAATGTTTGACTTTTTTTTTTTTTAAATCCACTCCCAAATATGGGAAAACACAGCGTCTTACTGCTGTGTCACTGCGACCGGGAAGCTCGGCCAAAGCCTGGGAAGTCCGACGTTTCCCTATCAGCTGATTGACGAGCAGTTAACAAGGAATGTTTTTTTTTTTTTTTTTAAAACACGCTGACAGAGGAAGCGGCCTGAAAAAAAAAAAAAAAGCGTTTCCTCGTACGAGGTGAAACCCAAGGAAACGCTTGACGCGGGAAAACGTCCCTGAATTCCAGTGACGCACGTCCCGGGTGTCCTGATCCGGCTACGATACGGATCGGAACGGCGGTCCGGAGGAAGTCGTCCCCATGTCCCCGCGTGGGGACACGTAAACAACAACGGACTCGGTATCCGAGTCGGACAATCAAGAGCGTAAAAAAAAATTAAAAGGAACGAGAGCAACACGAGCGAGTGATGTCATGAGACTGACGAGTCTGACTCGTCGATGACACACATCACTTCTGATCATGCCCGAGAAAAAAAATCCTGAAAGCTGCTGAGTGAAAAGACTCTTTTTGCGCGTTTCCCTCTCTGACACACCACAGAATAGAAAACCCCCCCACTGAAAACGCACTGCCCGCCCCCCCACAAATAGAGAGAGAAAAAAAAAAAAACCTCGTGTTTTCCGTTTCCGCTCAGTCGAAGTCATCTATTTTTGACGTCCTACATTCGAAAAAAGGCTAAAAATATGAAGGAGGTCAAAGGGGCTCTGGTGAAAAGAAACTACGCGGCGCCTCGGTGTGTCATGTGATCTCGGCGCATGAGGAACCACAACAGGAAGCTCAGAGGTAGAAGTCGACACCCGCCCGTGTTCCCAGAAACAAAATACCCCCCCCCGAAACGCAGCTCATTAAAGTAGCATCACTTTACAAGCACACCAGTGAAATGCAACGAACGTATCTGTACTCACTGGCTCTGCAGGAAGAACTCTGGAACAATGCAAGAAGAAGACTGAACTTTTGTTTTACTCCAAAAACTGTTTTTTTTTTATTATTGGTGACTCAAACAATTGTGGGGGAGGGGGGTGGTAAATGTACAGCAAACGAAGATAGTCTCCATCTGGGAACCGCGTATCCCATCATGCTCTAACTCGATCCGACGGCAGGGGCGTTGGTCGTTGGGCGGGGCGCGTCTCTGCTCGCTCAGTCCCGTTCGGCCAGGGACATCAGGTGGGAGTCGACTTCAGTCTCGGTCAGAATCCTGCGGGGGGGGGGGGGGGACATGATGGAGATATTTCGAGCAGCGAGGGACAATTCCTTGACCGGTAACTTGTTAACCCTTCAATGACCTTTGAAGAGTGTCTTCGAGACCCCCCTAAGTCCGCCTTTGCAACCAAGTAAGACAGTCGGACCCCGAGTCAAAATATTGTACAACTCAGACAGAACTTGCATGCACATGAAGCCACTCGGTGCTGCAAATACAGCCGGAAAAAACCTCCTCCAAACACTCAGAACTCCGTTTTGCTCACTTGATTACTGCTGCCAGGTGGGCTTTGTTTGGCTGCATTAATAGCCCCACCACCCATGAGTTGACTGACATGACAGGTGCAAAAAAAGCATGCAAAAAAAGACATTTTTTCAACGTTAAAGTTTGCTCATCGAAAGAATCTTTAGTTGGAGTTCGAATCCAGTGATGATGCATTTCTGTGTCACAAAGTGAATCACCTCCCCACCCCCCCGAAAAAGGTGATCACCAAGCCCTGAGTCACTCCAGCAGCAGCTGCTGTGCTTGTCCCACTAAGGAAATCCCAGCGAAACCGGTATTTCCCGAGTTTCCGCCCGCTGCGGGCGCTCCTACCTGAACTTGGGGTCCTGCGTTGTGACGACGGCCACCTCCAGCTCCGACGGCTTGAAGTCGATGGAGAGCACGGTTGACAGACAGGAGATCGCCGTCTGGACGGGAGGGGGGGGGGAGAATGTTCAGAGTGTGACCGCGACGGTGGGATCAATTCCTCTATTCACGTGGAGTCAAAAGGTGAAGATGGCTGATATTATTGCTGCTGTGCTCCGTTACGACTCTTCGACAGAATAGAGTGCGAAATACACCCAAACCTTTCATTTGGAGTAAGTTGAAAAAGTGTGAATATCTCACGTTTACTTTTATGCTCACATAAGATTATTGCTTTACAGCCTTCATAAAAGAAGTGCACATGTGTAAAAACTATCATCCGGATGTGGAATTCCCTGAAAAGTCCCACAGATAACGTTTGTCATCTCTTTCCTTATTGACCCGTGTTACGCCAGCTCAACAGTGTGACTGTGCTACCTCGATGGTTTGTTCAAAGGTCCAGTCCAGTTTCTTTTTCACTTTCTTCTCCAGGAAGCTGGTGGCTTCCGTCTGCTTCACCCCGGCGGCCGTGGCCTTGAAGCCGCAGTAGTAGCCCGCCGGGTCGCACTTGTACACCTGTGGGCCCAGCTCCTCGTCGACGCCGATCACGATCATACCTGCGGGTGGACGGGGGGGCGGAGGAAGCGACGAGAGTCACGTTTCACTCTTCCTGCGCGTCTCTCGGCCGACAAACGAGTTTCTCTCAGAAATGTCAAGGCGAAAAGGGGCCAACTCACAGCAGCCGAGCGGTCGCATCTCGGCGTTCTGCGTGTAGACTTGCGAGATGTCCGCGATTCTCTTGCACAGCATGTCCACCGGGATCTCGTAACCGTACTTGTACTGCCAGTTGGCCGCCTCGTAGCGAGCTCGCTGGACCTGGGACCTGCTGTCGGCTGCGAGAGAGGCCAATTCGGGGAGGTGAGGGAAAAGTCGACAGGCACTTCCATGCTCCTTTCGACCGCTACAGGACACGCTGTGACTGAGAGCTGATCTAAAGTGTTTGTCAGCCTTAAAAATGCTGTTTTAGAGTCCCAGAGATCAGCCGCTGTCCTTGTGGACTGAAGAGCTGCAGTGTTCCCAGCTGATGCGGCCCTGACCACAGCGGTTACCGACCAATCAGCTCCTCTCAAAAAAAAACACCTCAGCCTCCACAAAGCAGCTGCTCTGTGTCTGTATGCGCCTTCAGGGCAGGAAAGTAAAGGAATGAAATGTGATTTCTTGCCTGCTGATAAACTATTTTTAAACTGAAAATAACAAAAACAAAGCTATGCAACCCCCCACCCCCCAACTCCCTGTGGCAAGTCCACAACACAGACAAACAGGAGTGGTCACCTACCCGTCATCCCAGACATTACGCATCCAATGTTGTCTGTTATTCTGAAGAGGTGGGTCACTGTGGAGGAGTCCAGCAGCTTGTCCTGTATCATCACACAAACGAGTGCTTTGAGAACTTTTAGGTCCAAAACAAAACTAACACGTATGTAAATGCTTCAAACAGACAAGCCACAGCAATAGAATGACATAACAACAAGCGTGTTAAAGTTCTCTGTTGAAATAAGAACCAGCCAAAGCGTTCATGTGTGTGTTCAGTGCAGCTGGATCCATTTCGGACAATACGTTGACATCAACTTACCGGTACTTTTTTCTGTGTGACAACAACTGCACAGTCCTTCCCCCGGACTGCCACTGACGTGAGCCCACCCTGGTTGATGGCCTTGAAAGCATATTCTACAACAACAACAAAAAAAGACAGTCAAGTTAGTGTTCACTCGTTAATTTGTCCAAATAAAGGTTGAGAGGCTGCACAATGAGTTGCACTGGCCTCAAAGTCTGATGTCACCAACTTCAATTGCTTGTAGGACTTAAATTAACGGAAAGAAAACGGGCTAACACTTCTCCAACACGTAACAATTAAACACATGTCGTAATAACAACATATGGGACATTTTAGGGTGCCACAAATGTCTGTATTTTATCCTATTTGATCAATTACCTCTTAGAGCAATGAATCAGCTTGGTTGGGAGCAATGCTAACATGCTAATTAGCCACAGAGGCTGTAAGCCATAGTGCTCCACTCTTGTATTAAAACGCCGTTTCGTAAAAGTAGAGGTCAAATAACAACTCGGACGCGACGAAGGAGAGTTTTGCGGTCATATATCACGCCACTTTCGTTTTGCCGATGCGCTTTCGTTCAGCCCGAAGCCGGGCGAAGCGTACCATGACAGAGCATTTAGCCAGCTAGCAAACAAGTGAGCCAGCGAGCCAGCTCTAGTGGGAGCGAGTCCCTCTTTACTGACCGACTTGGTAGAGTCTGCCTTCGGGAGAGAAGATGGTGATGTGTCGGTCAAACCCCGCGCTGGAGCCCCGCGACATATTTGAAAGGATCGGTCGGCCGACAAGTTGGTCCAAAGAAAAAGGCAAAGCGATTTCACTTCATGCACAAAATTCGCGACCTGGAAGTTCAACGAGCAAGATGTGGAACACTTCCGGCGCAGTGGCTTGCCGAGTTACCATGGTGACGTAGGAGCTCAGGCCTGTTTTGCGGCTGGTTTCTTCTTCGATCCTTTAATAATACTGATACGAAGAAGAAGAAGAAGGCTCATTTATACAAGTTTCCCACTTGTTTAAAAGTTCTTAATGTAATAAATGATAAATGTAACAATAATTCTAATAGTAATGTAACACTTGAACAAGATAGCAAATTGGTCTGACAGGTCATAGACCTATTTTCTTGTACTTTTCCGAGTTGAATTTCCACAATTTCAAATGTCTGAGCTGACTGATGACTGTTGTGGTCACTTGTTGCAGAAAACGAAACTGCTCAAACATTCAAACTGCTTGAAACCTGAGCCTGCACCTTGTCTGGCTTATTGAAGATACAACCAACACCCTATGTTTACTTCCTAATGTCTATTACTTTGATTTTCTTTCATTTGTGTGATTTGGGGAACTGTTTATTTTTTTGCCTAAAGATAAAACCCCATGGTGCAAAATCCAGCTGTATCGCAGATACAAAGACGATCTCTGAAAGTTTCAAGCACTTTTGGTGACTGTGGCACAGCGGTTGCCTTAATTGTGCATGTGGGATACTTATAAAACACTGCAGGAAGAATGGCAGAGCACTGCACCTTTGCCAACAACGTCACAGCAATGCAACAACCAGGCCACGAGAACAGTTAACAATACAACCCGGTAGTTTATTCACTAATGATTTTGCTCTCACTGTGAATTCTGCGGCCTGCCTTCAATTAAATCTGAACGACTTTCCGGGCACACAAACTAGCACACAGAAATGGAATGGTGCCAACGGTTACGGAAATGTTTTATAACGCGTAAATGTGTCAGTGATGGGTGCGAGTGTTTTAAAAGTGTAACAGGAAGTTCGAGCCGGGCCTGTCATTTGAAAGGGGGCCGAGCGAGTAGCATCACGCCACACTTAGCTTTAGCTGTCGACAGCAAGTTTGATGGTGAACGGGTGTTTGATGGTCTTGCTGCCATCTGCTGACTCAGTTTTGGCTTTGACTAAAGTGTCACCAGCTCCACTTTGACTTAAAGGGCAAAACCACCGACGTGCAAAGACGCAACACGTTTGTTGTGCTTTTTTTTTTTGACACCGTTCAAAGGTCATCTTGCGGGGCCCTATTTCACGCCACCGTTTGAGGCGCGCCTTGCGCCGGGCGACACGACAGCTCTCGTTTGCGGCACCGTTGCAGAATGCAAACGACGAGTCCGGAGGCCCCCCCCCCCGACTTTACTTTTTCTTGCGAGCCGGGCTGCGAGTCGGCCGCTGGCCTCCCAGGTTGAAATCGGCGTTTGATCTAGATTTTCAAATCCCGTTTCCTTGTTCCTGAAAAAAAAAAAAAAACAACAAAACGCAAAAGGTCAAATGTGTCATCTGGGAGTCCCCCGCCCCCCCCCCCGCTTCTCCAGGTAACCAGCACAGCCGAAAAGAGGATGTTTGCACTGAAATCATTCCTCGCGAAGGCGCCTCGCTGCGTTTTCACATCGGATCGGGAAGCGGAAGGTAGATGCAACCAAGCAGTTTGTCGTTAAGAGCGTGACGATTGTTGTCATTCAGGGAAAGTTCTGTGTCTTTCGAGGCACAGCGTCCTTTTCCTGTTTGCGTCGCGCGAGATATGATCAGCGATGACACATGCGAGTGGACCAGTTTGTTGGATTTTTTTGGTTTCTTAATCACGCGATTCGCACGCAACAGGGGCTTTTTTTTGTCCCCCTATTTCTCAGCCAGCCAATCAGACGAAATGAAGGCAAAATCCAAGCTTGCAAAAAAAAAAAACAACTAAAAAAACTGTCCGCTCCTGCACGACCACAGCTGCTGCACAAACACACCGAGAGTTAGGAAACGGAACGATTTCGCAACGCCAGAATGTACAGCTTCGGTTAGGACAAGCAACCCTCCTGCGTTGCAGGTTCGTAATGAATTTGAATAAAAGCTGTTTGTGCCAACAAGTTGGAGCTATGCATGGAAACTATTTTTTTTTATGTGTGGCTTTATGAAATGTTCATAGATTATGAAAATATGCCAATTAGGGAACATGTCGTTAAAAAAAAAAAAAACGGTTGCCAACGGATACATAATGGTTTACTGTCACACGAGTCCAACGAATGTTTTAGTTTAGTTTTACCCCTTTTTGGCACGTGATCATACAATCATAGTTTTGAGCCCACAAAAAGAGGAGTGTGCGTAAAATACCCGAGTTGCAGTCTTCTTCTTACTTTCGCCCACGTCGCTTTGTTTCACATGACTTCGACCCCCCCCACCCCCCCACCCCCTCAGACCTCCATCCGTCCTGATACCTCTCGCTCTCCTCCCCCGTTTTCCTGCACCTCTTCCCCACCTCTCTCTTCCTCTCTTGCTTCTGCTCTCGCTCTGTCGAAAGTGCGGCTCGCGGCGCACCGGGGGCAGCGGGCCCACGCTGTCTTCTGAAACCCCAACCCGAAACCACCCAAAAAAAAGACCCCCTAAAGAGGAGGCGTTCAGGGGAGGTTGGAGGGGGGGGGTCAGGGGGGGATCTCCATCATCAATGAACGATGCTGTTTCACATTGCGAAGCCACAGTCTGGTTCATGTTTTCCAAGCCGAGAACTTTAAATGTGAGGCGATGAGGGGGGGATTATCATCATGCTGAAGCGCTGACCTGAAAGGCCTCACGATGATGCAGAAAAGGGGTCAAATTTGACTCATTTTTCCAGAATTAGCCGTCACATTCTGTGTTTTTTTTTTTTTTTTACATTACTAACAAACTCCTGAAAGACCCGAAACTTTTCTCTGCACATGTTGCTGTAATTCACCTTCCACGTCTCGTCATTGACCCCCCCCCCCATCTCTGAATGCACATCGAGCTCGATGTTTCTGAGAAGCGACGGCAGCCAGCGGCTTCTTGGAACGGCTTAACAGCATCGACGCGCGGGGTGATGCGAACACCCCGACCCCCCCCCCCCCCGAAAAAAAAGCTTGTGCGTGACAGCCCGGCGCGGTCGTCTCTTCAGAATTTGCATGCCGTTCCTCCGAAACGTCTGGAGCGACGCCGCGAGGTGCAAAAAAAAAAAAACTAACAAAAAAAACGCTGGGGCCGAGGAACTGAAATGTGTGTCGCAATTGTCAAACCGATCCGCTCGAGGCTGTTGGGCAGACGAGAGGAAGCCGAATGTTGACATTCCAGCTCGTTTGCGTGTCGGCGCCGTGTCACATAACGCTCACCTTTTTTTTCAGGGCGTAGCGAGCTGGGAGTTTTCAGATTAGGTCGCGCAGGTACAACAGGGCGGCGTGTACGGTGCGCCGCGAGGGCGGGCCCGGTTTGGGGTTAGATAAGTCGCCCCCCCCCGCCCGCAGCACTGAAAGAAAAAAACTCGTTTCATCCCTCGCAGCGAACGCAAACCCCTCGCTCCTTCTGTCGGAAAGTCACATTTCTTCCACGGTCAGTGGGGAAAACGTGCACCTGTGTAGTCACTCGGCCGCAGCTGTTGGGGCCCAACTCCCATCAGCCCCCTTTGAGTCGGTCTTGCAGCTCAAACGGAGGCTGCGGGACAAGAGAGAGGAACACGCAGCTCACGTCTTATGTCACCCGAAGGGCTTCTTGCACGGCCTGGAACCGCGGCGCAAATGTTGCAACACAAAAAAACAGAAGCAACCACGGAGAGGAGAGAGAGAGAGAGAGAGAGAGAGAGAGAGAGAGAGAGAAAGAGAGAGAGAAAGAGAGAGAGAGATTACGAGAGCCTTTATGTTTTGACGTCTGCGTTCGTGTTGCAGCTTTTGTGACGCTCGTCCACCCGTTCCGTTTCAAGCTGCAGCTTCCAGGTTCGCAGCCCTGCTTCCTGTAAAGGCCGAGTCTGCTTGGACGGCGGGGAGGATCCGAGCAGCATCTCCTCCAAGGCTCGAGCCGTCTGCGAACAGGTGTCTGCGGTAACAATAGAGAGCGGCGTGATGGGCGGGAGGGATATCCGTGGTCTGGCCCCTCATATCCTACTATAAACGTCTCATCATCACACACGCGCGCGCACAAAAAGAAACTGCCCCGAATAACCAGAAGCAGAATTCCCCGACACAGACGCAACACAAATGATGTTCGCAGACGTGCGGGTGCTCGGATTTCCAAAATAGACCCTCTGTGTCACATCAGGTATAAATATACGATGAAAAATCGCAAGGCCGGGACGCTGGATGAGATCAGTGGTTGTTTTAGAGCGTCAGCGCACTCCCACATACTTCCTTCCCCCCCCCCCCCCCCCAAGCTGTCCTGCAGGTCGGAGGGCTGCGTTTCAGCTCTCGCAGAGAGAAAGAATACCGCTGAGAGTAAGGACGGCGTGAAGCGGAGTGCAGAAAAACATCGCTTCGAGTCGGCCGCTTGAGGAAGGAAACGTGTGTCGCTGGGTGCCACGGGGCGGCAGGAAACCCAAAACCTCTTCTTCTCCCCCCCCCACCACCACTTTCTTGGTTATTTTTTTGCGGCCGAGGACCTCGAGCAGAATCTCCGGCCGCCGTCGAATCCAGGCAGGCCTGAGCGATCAGGTTGTGACTGGGAGACTTTGTGCCCCCCCCCCCACCCCCCCTCCTCCTCCTCCTCCTCAACCATGCCTTCCTCTGCAAGCTCGTTGTGTCGCGCGGGACGATCTCATTGTGTGCGCCTCCAGTGTCCGCCACCTGATAGCGGCGCGCCGGGGGGTCCTGGCCGAGGGAGGTGGAGGAGGTGGTGGTGGTGGTGGTGGTGGTGGGGGTCTAATCAGTCACTGACAGCGAGCGCAACTTTACCCCCTGCCTTTAGGCTCTCAGGTCGTGGAGGTTTTTTTTGGAGAAAGAATGAGCAAGAGTAAGAAGATTCAAGGATGCCCCCCCCACCCATCCCACCCCCCATCCTCCTTTTCATGCACCCTTCATCAAAGCTGATTCAGTAACTTCCTCGTAATTAAAGCTCATGAATACGAATGGATTTCAACACAAATCTGTTGGAGTGGTGTGACCTCGCGCAACCTCGATAAACGACCGCGGTTGAGGCGAAACAGCAGCAACAAAGTTCCACAGAACCAGGAAAACAGGCGAGTAGAGTTCCATCTGAGCCTCTGCCGACACATTAAAAAGGAAGTCGAAGCCAACCCGATGCCGTCTGGGTGACCCGTCAAACAAGTTGTTTGTGCTGCTGTAAGGCCTGAACGGTCCTGAGCTTGCCAAGCACCCACGTGTCTGTAATTTGACATCAGCCTCAGAGCCACAGCTGCTGCTGCTGCGGCTGCTGCTGATGCTGCGGCCGTGCCAGGATGAGCTGCTCCAAAGCGAGCGGCCGCAGCAATCTGGACCAAATCGCTCGACACAGCGCCAGTATTTTTGCTCCAAAAATACACCACGGAGAACAAAACGTCCCCCCTCCCTTTTCGGTTCGCCTTCAAATAAAAGCCGGCCGGTAGTTTCAGGTGGCTCCCGTAAGAACTGCAGCCGAGTGAAGTCACGAGTCCCCCCCGGCGGCCTCAGAAGAGAGGAAACACCCCGCTGCGGAGCAGCCGCGCCAAAAACACCGTACCCACGGCCACACCGGCGCTGTGGACCTTTACGTGAACGATGAGGGGAAAATAACGGCGCCCTGATACGTCGAACGAAAAACGGGGGGGGGGAGGGGGGAGACAATGGGACCGTTGTGTTCCCAGATTTTGGGGCAACGTTGGAGCGACGCTCGCGGCGCACCAGAAGGGAAACTGGCAAACATCTAAGTAACCAAAAAGAGCATGAGTCATTTACTGCACACTACTGTACGCCTGTTAAAGAAAAAAAAAGAACCCCCCCGCCCCCGCCCCCCCTTTCACACATTCATTAATGGAGTGTCCACGTTGTCCGCGGATGGAAAACATGCTCTCATCGGTCCCGATTTGGTTACGTTTGAGATAGTCAAACTGGATTAGGAATAAATAGCCGTGCTCGGCTGTGAGGTCATTGCAGGGAATCGTAGGGGAATTTGGAAGGAGCAAAATTGCTCCCCAAAATTAGACGCCGCGACGCGGCCGCGTTTGCACAAAGCGGGCCCACGCAAGGCGCCGCGAACCCGACCTCCCGGGACACGTCCTTCACCACGCAGCCGAATCCCCTCTCCGTTTATTCGACATCCTTCCGTCTTCTCCCGTCTGCGTCGCTGAAACCCCCCCCCCCCCCCGCATTCCCAAAGTCAGCCGCGTTTTGGAAGTCCACCAGAAACATAAGCTTTCACGCGAGATCCTCGGTCGGGTGGGGGGGGGGGGAGGATTTATTGCCGGCCCGAGGCGACGCTGGATGTTCAGAGCTGCCCTCCGACAGTAAATTTGACTTTCATTTCAGCTGTGAGATGTTATGAAGAGCGCAGGAATGTGCTCGCAGAGAGGCTGCCGGAGCGGAATTTTTTGCTGGGAATTTCCCACCAGCTCGTGTGTGCGTGCGCGCGCGCGCTTGCACGCACATGCGTAGAAACCAGCGTCCGTAAAGTGTCCGCTTGTTCCAAAGCGAGGATAAACAAAGTCACCCTGACTCAGGTGTGCGCCTGCAAGCAGGTAACCAAACACTCCTCGAATTGTCCGCGCGGTAATCGCGGCCAATTTGCAGCGCGCGCTTCCGCGAGGACGGAATGTGCTCGGAACGAACGTTCCTCGACATGTCGCTCTCCGGCGGCTCCCTCTCTTGCTGCTCGGCCCAAAAAAAAAAAGAAAAAGAAAAGGAGGACTGCACACATGCTCGAGAGAAGCACAAACCAGGAAGTGAAAACGCTTACACGCGAGGTGGCCCGACTACCGCTGACCTCCAGTAGCACTGTTACTCAGCGGCTGCATCCTTTGCCTGCTGAAAATCCCCCAAACTCCCCCCCCCCCCTCACCAAACCCCTGCTCCCGGCTGCCAAGGTAATGGCCTTCGCAGGCCTCCCGCGATCGGCGGCTCGGCTCGGCTCGGCTCGGCGGATCCGCCGCCGCCGCCCGTGGACCGTCTGCCCGCCGGAGTCGCGGTTAACGGCTGCTATGTGTTCCACCTAATTGCTTTTCCAGGGTAGAGCGCGGGGCAGTGTTATAAGGACGAGTCGGGAGGATGGAAGGGCGGGTGGGGGGGGGGGCAGCTTTTTCGGGCC
>JASSRZ010000020.1:12007143-12023389 GCA_032164315.1 Malacoctenus gilli
AAATGCCGTGACTGCCCCCCCCCCCAAAAAATCTTCCGACTGTCCAAGCGGCATGACCACACCTGCCCCCCCCCCCGATATTATCTACCTGCACCCCCTAGTGGGGCTGTCTAAATCCGGCCCTGCGCGGGAGCGGCGGCGTGACGGTCGATGGTGGACGCGAGTGATCCAAAACTGGTGGCCAGGGTGCAGGATGACGTGCTGCCGACGTCACTGAAGCTAAAAAGGACTATAATCTTGTTAATTGAATATAAATAAAGGTTGCTTTTACAGTCCATTACTGATAGGGGGTAAAAACGATTAATTCCCTCGCTCCTGTTCAGTTACATTAACTTTTCAAATGAGGTCCGACCTCCAATTTTTTTCAAGCCGTGCAGCCGAGAGCGAAACACCCCTGCGACTAAAATCTGGCCCGACAAAATTCGGGAACCACGAGTCGACTTAAAGTCTTAAGTAGCGGGAGCGAAGCGCAACAAACGCTCCATCCGTCCGCCGCACGCCGGTATCAGGCAGCGGCCTCGGGGGGGAAAAAAGAAAAAAATGGAGATAAGCACGTTTTTTTGCGGGGCCGTCTGGAGCTTTTAACGTCCCAAGTATGCTGGAGAGACGTTGATCATCTCTGACACGCTGATTGCTCGTATAAATCAGACGCTCCTCGCGAAGGGGGAAGGCTGCTCTTTTCTTTCCCTCCGCTTCCATAAAACGCCAAAGTCTCAGAGCCGCCGAACCAAAGTTAACGGTTTATTATTGGGTTCTTTTTTTATTTGTCCAGTGCAGCAGTGAAACCGGCTCGCGCAGCGCCTTTGAAGCCCGGCCGGAGGGTCCGCGGAAGGTGTTTCGGCTTGTGGCTTCGCGGTGGCGGGCGTGCGGGGATTTTTACGAGGCCGGCGGACGGCGGCGAGCGCCGACGCGACGGGGAGAGAAAAGCTGCAACCAAGGAGCGGAGGCAAACTTTCCACAGCCGCTCGGAGAGTTTTTAGTGAAACCAGAGTATACCTGTGTGGTTCGCTTGTATATGTTTAATGGGACTTTTTTTTTGTTGTTTTGGTCCTCATTAGTGGATTTTCTTTTGCCCCAGCAGACCTTCTTATTAAACATGTTCCAGCGGTATCCTTCATTATTTATGATCGTTATTTTTTATTATAATCCGCCCCTACAGTTCCCAGGGTCTTGGAAGCGGCCTTGTTTCCAGCTTAAGAGGAGGGGGAAAAAAAATGCTCAACACATGTCAGGCAGCTGTGCATTAAAGAGTCAGGAAAGCCCTCAGTTTGCTTTAAAAAAGAAAAAAAAAGAAATATTATTCATTAGTGCCGGATTACCGACGCATTCGCGGTGCGTTTACGAAGCTCTGGCAAAGCTGCCCTCTTCCTCCTCGCGGCGGAAGATGCCGCGCTGCCCCCCCGAGCGATCGCGAGCGGCTCTGAAGACCGCCGGCGAGAGGAGCGCTCATTAGGTTCCCCCTTCCCGTCGACGCCAGCGCGGTTAATTAAATACCCGCTCGCTCGCTCGGGTTAGGGTGCCGGTGCCGAGGCGGGATGCGCGAGGTTGGCCGCGCGCTTCCGGTAGTTCCGCGACTTTACCGGGTCAGGTCGGAGGAGGCGGGAAAGGAGGAGGTGGAGGAGGAGGCGGAGCCCGAAACGGGCAGCGCTTTCATCTCTGGCATCCCGAGCATCGTGATCGCGAGCTTAGCGGAGCCGGGGCGCTTGGAAAAGGGAACATGTGACCTGAAAAACTAAGTAGAGAGTTGGGGGGGGGGGTGGGGGAGGAGGAGGAGAAAAGCCCTCGCTGCTCTCGTTTCCTGATGATTTTTTAAGGATATTCACAGCTTGGCAAACGCGGCGTCTAATTCGATTGTTTGTCAGCCGGCGTGAAGCGGAGGGGAGGAGAAAGGAAAAAAAAAACAACGGGAACAAGAAGCAGGACGCAGTCACCTCGGAGAATTCATTGAGTATTTCGTTTTCCCTCGAAGACTCGACACCTTCGGAATCACATGGCTGACGCGAGAGTGAGTGGGTGTGTGTGTGTGTGTGTGTGTGTGAGAGAGAGTTGGGGTGTGTGTGCGCTTGTTACAAGGCACTCTCATTTCCATATAGAGCACCAGGCCCTCAGGAGGTAAGTGGACTTTAACAGTGAGATAGCTCGGCTATTTATTGCTTTTCATGCCGCAGTGAATACCTGAGAGCCGCAACTTCTCAGACGTGGCAGCGGAATCCATACGCAAATGACCGGCGGCCGTCACTGTTCTCCGGCAACGTGCCCCCCGCCGCCGGAGAGAGAAAAAGCGCCGCGCCTGTCCGACACGCCGTCCGCCCCGTATCCATGAGCCCGCTCCTCTGTCGCCGCAACGGCTGGGTGGGTGGAGATGGCGGGGGTGTTAATGCGG
The DNA here is from genome assembly GCA_032164315.1 of Malacoctenus gilli. Classification (NCBI taxonomy): domain Eukaryota; kingdom Metazoa; phylum Chordata; class Actinopteri; order Blenniiformes; family Labrisomidae; genus Malacoctenus; species Malacoctenus gilli. The sequence goes on from JASSRZ010000020.1 coordinate 12,009,527, forward strand.
AGCCATGACGCGGCGAAAACAAGTTTGCCCCGCCCCTCCAACTTTTCCTCCTGCCCCCCCTTCCCCCCCTACCAGCTCAAATTGAATGAAAAACTTACATTTGACAATCTGCGTGATTTGATTTTGATTCCCGCAAACTATCAACGGAGCGGCCCACCCACACAATGAACTTGTCAAATTGTCAGCCTGTCAAAACACACACACAGACACACACACACACACACACACACACACACACGGACAAAAAGAAGGAAAAAAAAAGAAAAAAAAAGGTCCGTTTGCATTTTTTCGGCGAATGATGATCCGATCCATCAACGTCAGGCTAATCTGAATTGGAAATGACATTACCAGCCCCGGAATAAACTTGTGTTTTTGTCTCGTCCAGTCAGCAGCCGGGGAGATTTATGGCGACGCCATTATTCCGAGCGTAATCTCAGTTGTGCTGCGCGATGGAGCCGTGATTTATAGTCATCCCATTTACTCGCGAACCGTGGCGGCGACGGGCAGAAGAAAAGGACCGTGCTAATGCCCCAACAGCCGCCGCTCGGCTGATACGGGAAAAAAAAAAAAAAAAAAAAACACAGCCGGGGTGGGCCGTCGGCGCGCCCGGCTCGGACAAGCGTTTGCGTGGCGGTGGCCGGGGATGACGCCGCTGCACCGTTAAACCCAAAACAGACAGGAAGGAAAAGTTTCGCCAAGGCAAAAGATTGACTTTAGACACGAGGAGGTTTTAGACAAGACGGCGGGAGGCGACGCCGCTCTCACCCGAGCCGCGGTCGTCCGAAGATTTGGCTGATAAATCGCCGCGCGCTGGCGGTCGAAAGGAGCAGCCAGACCTCTGATTTGACCCCACCGGAAGCTCATCGCCTCTGGCTAAAATGAACTTCGGTCCGACCCTGCCGGGGGGGCGCGCCCCTGCAGGTGCTCCCAAGAGCCAGCGGATTTGGATACGAGTGGTGGTACCGGGGTAAACGGGCGAACGAAGAGTTGCAAACACAGCGAGGTCCACGTGTTCTAGATTCTTGAACGGCCTCATGGGAGCTCGGATCTGCAACAACCGTCTGAGACCTTACAAAATAAAAGCACCGCAGAATCGAGACAGACGGCGAAGTCGAGGCCTCCTCGCTGAACTCTTTATCAGTCCAATTATTCGTTTTCCGAGACTATTCACAACTTTTTCTCTGCCTGAGGCGTAATCGAACAAAAAACTGAGTTTGGAGGTCGGATGTGGTGCCGTTGATCTGCACCCCCCTCTCATCGCCCCCCCCCCCCCCCCCTTACTCCTCCTCAGCCTGAGTTTAGGGAACTGGACGGTTTGTGGAGCTCTGCTATAGCGTCGCCCTTGGGTACTCTGAAAAAGCAAGCGAACAAAAGGAATTAAGTTCTGTGCCATAACTTTTATGTGCTTCCATCCATCTATCTTCAATTGCATTTCATCCAACTTGGGGCCCGCAGAGACACCGGCCGTCACACACACATGCACACACACACACACACACCTGCTGGCAATTCAAGCACATTCAGATCAAGCCCATATGCGTGTTTTTGGCATGTGGGTGGAAACTAAAGGACTCCAGCAGAGCCCCATGAACATACAGTTAACATGCGATGTCTGCAAAGAGAAGCCCCCGCCGCCCCCCCCCCCCCCCCATCCAGGAACTGGAGAGACAACACGTTCCCTCAAGTGTGGACACAATCGGAATTTATAGCAGCCTCCTGCTTTCCCGCAACAATAAAAGTTTCCCTCCTGGTTGAAAACAATCGGAACGGAGAGACAGCAGCAACAGGTTCTCGATCCAGCCGAATGGAGCTGAAAGTGTCTCTACACACACACACACACACACACACACACACACACACACACACACACACACACACACACACGAGGCTGTTTTGTTTCCGTTCTGCTTCTCCTGTTTTAATCCTTGAAAAGTTCTCTCTATCTCTCTCTCTCTCTCTCTCGCTCTCTCTCTCTCTCCCTCCTTCCTCCTATGACCTCTCCGGTCACCACGCAAAAGGCAAAGAAGTCAGCACATCATCGCTTTCATAACGGCCGCAGATAGATGAGACTGACCCCGGAGCCGCATCGCGGAGACCCCTCGAGGGGCCCCCTGTTCTTATTAAGCCTGGGCTTTCGGCGCGGGGAGCCGCGGCGGCCATTCGACGAAGGCGGAGCCGCTCAGCCGGATTAGCCTTTAGCCTCGGGAGAACACGCCCCACCCCCATCCCCCCCCCCCCACCCCCTGCACCTTTGGCTAGTTATTGCTTCCTGCCGCAGGGATCATACATCTCTGCTATCGATTGGCCGCGCCTGCTCCGAGGGGCTCTAATTGTGGCGCGAGCCTCACATTTCACAGACAGTAATAGGTTACACAGAAGAATAAAGATGCAGTCGCTGGGTATTGATCATGAGGAATCCACACCTCCAGCAAAATTAATTAGACAATGCATTTGGATAAATAAGGCTTTAGCCCCGCTTGCCTAAAGCTTATTTTTCTTTCGACCCCCCCCCCCCCCCACACACACACTCTTCGTTCTGCCCCCCCCCCCACTGCCGCCGCCTGTAATCCGAAGCAAAAGTGCTGATTTGGGCTCATCTTTTCAAAAGCATCTCATTAAAGTTCATCATGGAGTATCAGTAGTAAAACCGCCAGGAATCTCATTATGGATTAGGGGAAGCAGACTTGGGGGGGGGGGGGGGGGAGCGGCCGGGCTCACTCGCCGCAATTGTTCGAGCGAGCCCGTCCGCGGCGCTGCATTAGGCCTGTAAACGAGTCGCCCGCCGCCAGGTCGAGTTTCGCCGCCGCCGAGCCGATCGCCCGGTTATTGTCCGTGTGTGTGTGTTGGGGGGGGGGGCCACACATCCTGCTCCGGTTCACACTTGGGAGTCCGCGGTGTACGTGAGGGCTTGCGCGGGCGAGGATCGCGAAAGATTAATGGACTAATAACGTCGCCGCGTGTACGCGTTGCCACCGCGCCGGACCCTCGCCCTATTCGTCCCGACGCCGGCCGCGACCCGCGTGGACGTCCGGAGCGCACAGGGATCGATTCCCGACCCCAACCTCTCATAATTGCCACGCCTGGAGGACCGAAACGATGCGAAAGTGGGTTTCTCTTGAAATCCCAGCCTCTGCGTGTGTGTGTGTGCGTGTGTGTGTGTGTATGCACTTTGGCTTCCGTGTGTGTGGAGATAATTATGACGGGGGATCCTCCTCAGCTATAGGACAGCAAAGTACTCACACATGTAATTACTCACGCCCGCCGCCCGCGCCCTCCTACGGTGAGACGCGGCGCCGGGGTTTCGGATGTCAAGCGTCCCGCTGCCTGTTTTTTCTCACCGCCAGCTCGCCGACGGAGAGGAAGCGCTTCATCACTGTCCCCTTTATTCCCTCACACACACACGCGCGCGCGCGCAGGCATAAACCTACAGATATGCATACAGAAATCGACTGTTTAACTCGTCAACATGACCCCTTTCCAAGCCCCCTCTGGAGCGCGTTTTTTTTTTCTCCCTGAAAGAGGGGGTGGGTGGGGGGGTGAGCGCTCCACAGCAGCTAATTAAGGCTGTTAGCAGCAGGAAACAGCCTGCTTTTCTTTTTTTTTCTTTTTTTTTTTCTTTTTTCGAAAAATAAAACCCGCTTCGAGTTGTTGTGTCCACCGGGGAACAAACTGAGAGAGACTTCCAGGTTCGGGTTGCAGAGTCTAAAAATACAAACGTGCTCATTTGGCGGTGTGGTACCTTCGCTCCTTTAGAACTCTTGACATCGGGAATTAATTGAGAATAAGGACGCTGGGTTAGTGTGTGGCTGTTCGAGAAGAGGTCTGCAGGTAGGAACCTTCGTTTGATGAGTCAGGGAAGGGTCTTTTTTTAACGTTAGTTCCTATTTTTCTGTTTAACTTGCCAGTTTCCATGTCTTTTTTTTTCCCTCTCGCTTTGACAGCGGCAAGTTTTTTTTTATTCGGTGTGTGTTGGCGGCTGCATTGTGGCGCAGCGTTCAGCCTCACAAAGATTCCCGGTCTCTTTGACCCAGAAGCAGGCGGACGAGGTCAATTGGTGACCCTGGAAAATGTCCACAGGTGTGTAAGATGAGGTGAGTCCCTCCGTGTTTGACCTGTGATCAACCAAGTGATGTCGGGTCAACGTGTCCCTCACCTTTGCCAGGATTAGGCTTCCCAAATGTCTAACTCTGGACACAGAATCAGCATTCTGAGCAACTTTCCGCTTCGTTTTTTTGCACATTTTCTTTCAATGATGTTATAAAGAAATATTGTAGATTTTGGCTTCTATCTGGAACTGTCTTTCAGCACTCCAGTAACCTAAAAAAAAACAAAAACCCTAACCCTCACAGCGTTCCTCCTTTCTGCTATTGAGACATTCAGCAGGTCATTTCACTCATTTGCAGATCTGGAGAAGGTCACGGCTGCTTTCAGAGCCTCCAGACTCCACTCCATCCGTGCCGGAGCAGGCGGGAGCCTAAACAAAGTGCCGCTGCCAGCCGGGCTTTTAACACGTAAGAGAAAATCCTCGCTGCCCTTCACCGGCTGCCGGGGACTTTGCAGAATTGATTTCAAGCTTTTACCGCTTGTTTTTTTTCCTTTTTTCCTGTCCTAAAGCCTCGGATGGTCAAGCTCCAGCCCGACGGGTGTCACCTCGTCCTGACTGGACGAGTGCCGGGGTCCTTCAGTTAGGCTCAAAATCAAACTCTGAGCACCGTGTTTTCATATATGCTTCCAGACCTAAAGCGGGGGGGGGGCGGGGGGGCAGCTGGAGACTGGTGGTCAGAGTAGTACCTGTTTGAGTTCCCTGGACTCATTGAAACTCTCAAATTGAACTTTAACCCTTTCCAGGCAGATGTTGCGGATTCGCAACAGCTAAATGCTAGTTAGCTAATTACTCCACATCCATATTTTAATAGCTTGTGTTACTCAGAAGTACAACAGAAGGACTTAGTAGTGCATTTGCAACAAACAGGTAAAAAAAAGTCTGAATTGTATATTACTACCCCATATGATCATTTTCTCCAAATATCAGCTTTTTCCTGCAACTACAACTTAATTTGAGCCTGAGAGGGTTAACTTTGGTGACAAACCTTAGATCCTTCGGAGGGGGGGGTGATTTGATTTTGAAGGAGTCTCGCTGACTGACCTGAAGGACAAAGTGGTGATGGTGAGGCTGCGGTGAGTGAAACCAACCACGGCCACATTCTGAACGGAATCAGACAAGAGATGACAAAAAAGAACCCCAATTAGCACAGGGGTCGGTTATTAAATTGACGAGGGTGAGCATATTTGCCGGAGGCTTCGAATAGATCGGACCCGTTAGAACAAATCTTCATTCGCAACTCATCCATAAACTTCATTTTCACATAAACTCAGCTCATTCACGTTTTAGTTTCTAGTTTCTAAACTAAATCTTTATTCCTTCAAACTTCATTCAGTCCCACAAACAAAGCAATTTCACCTCAAGAGGCGAAGGTCACACCCGAGGCCCAGTGGCTACCGACACGCGGGCGTCCCGCAGACGTCGGCAGTCCTGTGCGCCATCGCCGTTTCATCACCGCGCTGACAACCAAACATTAGTTTCCCGGGAGGGATTCGTTGGCCCCCCCGTGCTATTAGGCTAACAGCTATCTGACGGAGACTTTGTCCATCCATCACTTGTTTTGTTTTTCTCCTGCAGGACGGTTTGTTCTGGCGAGCGACGGAGGTGCTGTTGTTGCTGCCGCTTGTTTTACGCTTCGACCTGGTCACTCAGACCGGAGACGGACACCGAACGCTGTCACCCAACATTTGGATTTCGTTCCATTGTTGTTTCATGAAAACTATTCAGAAGACTCCAGAATAAAAGAGAAAAACAAAAACAGTGTCAATTATTTCAATCATCCTCTGATTATTACTCGTCAATTTCTGATTCGCCAAATTATTACCGTGAAGCCAAACACTGCTGGAAACCAACTCTTGCCATCATCACAAATACGAACCTTCAAAATAAAAGCACTATTTTGCCGCTCTAAATGCCAAACAATCACACATTTTTCTCTTTTTTGGTATTTTTTATCAAAATATGCAACTCGAACTGACACTGCCGAGGCCGGAAACGCCTCGGGACCCAATTCTGATGCTTGCCAACTAGGGGGTCCCGGCCCGAGACCCTCAACTTCGCATGATTACACATTAGAATGACATAAGCCACATATTTGACACCAATATTCGTCGTAAAACATGTCTTATGAACCTCATTTCATTACACGCTGACGTCGTGAGAATAGCAGCAGCACATGAAGCTCGTTATCCCCAATCAAAGCGGGAGCTGACCGACCAATTTCCAGCCAGGAAAGAAAAATTGGGCCCGGACCCCCCCCCAAAAAAAACCACAACTTCTGCTGCACTCCGGCAAAAAATAAATATCAAATGAAGCCCAAATGAGGCGAGTTAGTGTGTCTCGTGTTGAGAGGGGTCCCTTTGATGTCTGAAGGAGACCCTTTGCGGCGCCCACCGGGAGCACCGGAGACGCTGGGTACCGAGAGCGTCCGACGGTGCGGCTTTACAACCGCGGAAAGGCGGGGGGGGGATAAATCAAACCGGCCGACGCTCGGCTTCAGATCTGCCTTTCGAATCTGCCTTCATTTTCTCCCTGCCTGTGTGGAAAAAAAATAAAATAAAAAAGATAAAATAACGCTCTGTTACATGTCGACATAAAATATAATTGGAGCGGTTTCACAAAAAATATGAAACAACAGCGAGTGGCCGCACTCGCCGGAATAAATCGGGGCTCCGACTTGAACGGGAGCTGGTGTGCGGCGCGAACGCTTTGATTTCGGGCCTCATTTATTGCCTCTCGTCACTGCGGGGAAATCGACTAAATGGCCGCGTGCGGTTGGTTAGACTCCAGTTGCTTTTGACAGCCGCACCATTTTTTTTTCGGAGGCAAATCACGTCAACGGATTTATCACCGCCTCGCCGCCGTTGGCTTAATATCCAGGCCGGAGCGCGAAGGGGGATCGAAACAAAACAGGAAGTCGGTGTGTTTGCGCCTGGAAAACGCCGCGGTAATTAACGGAAGGACGCAAACCTCCATGACCGATGCGACCGTTTTTATTTCGCCAGTCGGATCTCGACGCGTGCCACGTTTGTGCCCCCCTCAGGGGCTGCGTAATGACTAAGTGGCCTTAATGTGAGCGGCGACAGCAGCTTTCGCTTCCAGATCTGGGACGGCGCCGGTGCCACCCAGGAAGCTCCGAGTCGACGCCAAAGTGCGAAAGTGGAGGGCGCAGGATTTCCCGCAGCCGTGAAAGAACGCACAAACACACGCGCAAACGCACACACGCTCACATTTTTCTATTAGCTCCTTTGTTTACGTGTTTGCTGAGTGGGGGGGGGTGTGTTACACAACACCTTTTGGAATAATCTCACCTGCACGCAGGCAATTTGCATCTTCCCTCACGAGGTTTGTCACTATGTTAATGCGAGGATCCAGCGCGCGGAAAGAGCATCTGACGGCGGGGAAAACAACAACAATAACAGGTCTTATTTTTACTGCTGTACATTCTGTTTCTGATCCACTTTAGCGGCTCGTTACGACTGCCGAACGCCTGCGCGGTAAAGCTTCCTAACCCGCACAAACGAGGGAGGATCTTCGAGGCTCCACGCGACGCTTTATTTATTTTTCTAAATTAGGATGAGCGACGAGTGGTGCGCAAAAACGACTGTTTGTATGTTTTGTTCCGACATAAATGAATTCAAATATGATGAAGACGTCAGTTTTCAAAATCACTGCAGTGCACTTATGAGGTTTTGTTGACCAATTGCAGCAGAACTGTTGTGAGGATGCACTTTCGTATGCGCTTTTATTGGATCCCAACAGCTTTAGACAGGGCCGGATGTAGGCATGGGCACGGAGGGCAATGCCCCCCCCCCAAATGCCGTGACTGCGCCCCCCCAAATCGTCCGACTGTGCACGCGGCATGACCACACTTGCCCCCCCCCCCCCCGATATTCTACCTGCACCCCCTAGTGGGGCTGTCTAAATCCAGCCCTGGCTTTAGAGATTAAATTTTCTCAAATAACATGTCCGACATTGATTGAAAAGTCTTGCTGAGTGTAAATCTTCGCGATTCTAGAGTTTATTGTGTCATTTTCAGTCTCAAAGTCCAAAGTCTGTGACTTGGCAGATCAAAATCTGTGAAATGTTTTGTTTTTTTTAATGTTTTCTTCATCATACCTTCGATGTGTTCGGTCGCCTGAAGTAATTCCGATCGCCGTGTGAAGGGAGACACATTTGCTCCTCCCCTTAAGGACATTAATTCAGCGGTTATGAGGGATGTGTCGACTAGACGGGACAGTTCCCCCCCCCCGCCTCAATTCGAATGGCACCCAGGACGCGCCTGTCCATCACCTCCTCTTCGGTAATAAGCAGTAAAAAAAAAAAAAAAGTTGGTTCCGGCCGTAAAGTTTGCCCTCATGTTCCATCACCCCCCCCCCCCCCACAATGTTTTTACTGCCCTCCCGGGTGCGAGAGGACGAAAACTGGTCGCACCAACCGGATTGGCGTTATCGACGGGCGCTGACATTTGCGGTCGCACCTTTCGCGTCATGGAGAAATATCAGTTTTCTGTCTGCACGCCGCCGCCTGCCTGTCCATCCCCCCACCCCCACCCTTCCTTGCCGCCTGTCTGTCTTTATCTCCCAGCAGAGAAAAAAAAAAAAAACACGCCACCTCCGTCTCACTGCCGGTTGGAAAAAGCAACCCGACACCGTTATTTACATCTTCTCCCCGCGTGTGTCGCGAGGTGCGTCTGCCGAGCGAGCGGAGGCCCGGCGCCATTAATTAGGAACGCGGCGCCGCTAAAAGGATCTGCGAGGGGAGGGGGGGGAAGACGGTGACGCTCGCTGCTCTCAACCTGCCCGCCATGTCCTCCCACGGTGCGGGTGATTAATGATGTCAGACATATCAGGGGGGCCCTTATCGGACACGGACGCTCCTGCCAAACAAAGCCGGGGTTAGGAGCCCTGTGCTTAACTGATGAAGTGGGACCGATGGTGAGGCGGGGGGAGGGGGGAGGGGGGAGGGGGGGGAGGCGAGCTCTCGTGAATGCTAATGACCCCTGGCGTCGAGTGCTAGGCGAGCGCGCGGCAGCGTTCGCCGTCAGGCAGCGCCGCCGCGTCTGATCGTGTCGCGATGCAGGCCGCTGGGGCGTTTCCCGGGCGACCCGGCGCCGCCGAAGCGTTCAGATCCTTTTGTTAAGCGAAACGGATTGAACGACGGAAACTCCATCAGGAGTCAAAGTCCAAACGAAATCCCTGAAAAATCCGGAGCGCGCGGAGAATATTCCCGCTCTTTGTTTCCATGCTAAATCCGCGTCGGATTGTTCCCGGCAGCGGCGGAAGCCGCAGATGTTTAGGTTGGATCGCTCCGGCGCAGAAACTAACCAACTAACTCCGGGCGAAGAAACTTTCCGTGAAGGATGAGTCCTCCTCCCCCCTCGGCGCGCCTTGAATATTTGGCCGATTATGAATGTTGGATGAAGAATACGGGGCGCGGAGATAAACCGATAGCAATCAGAGGGAATCGATGAGGAGCTCTCCTCCTCCTCCTCCTCCTCCTGGAATGCTCAGCCAGACCAAGGTCTCTGTCGTCCATCCTCCTGCTCTGCTGTACCACCAAACACAAAGAAGCCTTGCACCGCGGCAGAGCGCGTCCAACATTTCAGCCCACCAGTGTTTCCGAAATTCATCGGAAGAAAAGTGTGCAGTCCGGCACCCTCAAAGTGTCACGGTGCAACCGCAGTCGACTGAATGTGCAGTGGGGATGAAACCCGATGACTTGCGACACCTTGTTTTTATCATTGGAGGAAGGAAACCGTGCGACGATAGGAAAGAAAATGAAAGTTCTGGAATTAGAGGTAAAACACGCAGTTTTAAAAGCTCATTCTTTCCAAATTTACGCCATGAGAATCCCGCTTCCTTGATCACTGATCGGCTGTTTAAGTCCCAGCAACCCACTCAAATATTTGAGTACCGTATTTTCCGCACGATAAGGCGCACCGGATTATGAGGTGCACCTTCAATGAACGGCGTGTTTTAAAACTTTGTTCATATATAAGGCGCACCGCATTATAAAGCGCACTGAATTATCAGGCGCATAGGATAGACACTCCAGTAGAGGCGGGGATTACTTTATGCATCCATTAGAAGGAGCTGCATTAAAGGGAATGTCAACAAAACAGTCACATTGGTCTGTCAAACTTTATTAATAGATGACAAACCAGCGTTCTGACAACTCCGTTCACTCCCAAAATGAATAAACAGTCTTCTTTACTTGGCGCAGGTCATCTTGTTGCTTCCCCCACTTCCGCACCATTCATTCGTTCATGTTAAATTCTCTCGCTACTCCTCGATCCCCGTGTTCTGCTGCGTGAATGATCGCCTTGAGTTTAAACTGCTCACTCCCCGGCCGGCCACTGGCGGCCGCTGCTGCCGCCGGCCCCGCTGCAGAGGAGCTACCCGCTCTCCGTCGTCGCCGCCGCCGCACTCACGCTGGCGCTGCTCGGTCGCCACCGCCTCGCGCAGTCACATATCCCAGCATGAACGGCGCGCTTGAAGTTGGCGGCTGCTTACCGTAGTTGCGAGACCTGTTGTGGCTCAATATTGGTTCAAATATAAGGCGCACCGGACTATAAGGCGCACTATAAGCGGACTATAAGGTCAGCTTTTGAGAAAATTTGAGGTTTTTAGGTGGGCGTTATAGTGCGGAAATTACGGTACTTCCAATCAATGTCCATCAAAAACTTGCTAGAATCTCCAAAGCAACATTCACCGGTGTGTGTGTGTGTGTGTGTGTTTACATTCCGCTCCTTGTTCTCAATGACTCGTTCTACATTCGTATCGTCCAAAAAACACACAACCCAAACATGAGCAACACGAGGCTGATTCGCTAAGCAGTCTGGAGGAGGGCGTGGCCGCCGAATGGGACACAGGTGGGAACAGTCAGGTCACCGCTTCTCCTCGCAGTAAACACCCACAACGATCAATACAGCTGCAATAAGATCGATGGGGCGGCGCAGGTGCGGTTCCTAAATTCTTGAAACGTTCGCGTTTCTCCCACTGGAGTCTGGCGGCCTGGCGGAGGGTGATAACACGGAGGCGTTGTCTGCTCTGCTCTCAGACAGTTCCTTCAGACAAAGTGGCCCAAATATATTAAATTTAGCCCACACTCAGACTAATTCGGAGGTTCCTAAGTGGGACTTTTTTTTTTTTTTCCGCTCGCTCGCTTCATCACCGCAGCCTTCTTCTCTAAACGGGCGTCCAGCCGTCCACCGTCTGATGCCTTAAATACGCCGGCTGCTCCCGAGCACCTCGTATGACTTCGCCTGGCATAATCAAATCGGTCCTTTAGGCATGAAAGGAGAGGAAATGCATTTAGGTACATTTCACCAAGCGTCGGACCTCTCAGACCCTAATGGACTGTGTACCAGTGTGGCTTTCCACATTAAAGGGACGAGCTCCAGCGAGTAGGAGGAGACTTTTAGAGTTGATTCTGGGTCCACGGAGCTGCTTTTAGCCGATACGGCCGCGTAACGTCCTGGTCTTTGTGCAAAACACTTCGAATTGCACAGTAGTCGCAGCATTAGTCATTGTAATGCCTCAAATCGTTTTTTTCCAAAATCAGCCATCTGTTTGTGGAACTTCTGCTAAAATACCGAAAAAAGACGAAAAAAAACCCCACCCTCTTCATTTGTTTCATTAACCATCAAGCTGTTCTTGATGTGATTGAAGTGGTAAAATTTAATCAGCGTGAATTTCATTATTGCCGTTGGTCGTATGAGTATCAAAAGTGTCGTATTTATTTGTAATATTGTATTTCAGTCTTAGTATTTATACAATGTAGTTTTCAGACGTATGATTTAAACGGTATATTTTAATATTTTGCTGTTATTTACAATACTTTTGTAAATAAATAGTTACTGGACCAAGTATTTGGAAGCTGTATCATATCCATTGTTCATGTTTTGTAATTATTATTAATAATAATAATAATAATAATAATAATAATAATAACAACAACAATAATAATAATAATAATAATAATAATAATAATAGTAATAATAATAATGATGATGATGATAATGATCATAATAATATTAATAATAATAATAATAATAATAATAACAATAATAATAATAACCTAACACTGAAACACATATGCCAAATTGCCACGTGACTGTTTTCCCGTTGCTTAAGTCAATATTAGACTTTCACCCGATCGTCACGCGACCCAGCGTCGCCATGGTGACAACACCGCCGAGCCAAAAACTACTATTTGAAATGATCTCCCCGCCGCCCTGCCAGGCGAGCCGACGGTATATTACAGCTTGGACTTGCCATTACACTGACAAAGTGGTGAAACTATATCAACTCCAGTGTACACTTACACTAATTCAGTGGGCTTTTTTTTTTTTCTTTAATAAGAGGGAGACTTCTCTTTGGGCGCTCGCTGCTGGCACGACTCCCCCCAAGCGGCAGACCCACTGACCCCTCCCCGTGTAATACGTTTAATATACTGGCCGCCCGATGAGTACCTCGTCCGACCTCACCTTACGATAATCCAGTCCCGTCCGCCCGAAGTGTTGCGAAGCGCGGGGAAACGCTTTTAGCCGCATTTCACCAATCGTAATACCTCTCAGCTTAATGGACTGCGCGCGCGTGCGGATTCCTCCGCGCCACGCCGCAAGGTTATGCTGTTTTAAACGGGACGCCCCGAATTAACGATCTTATCGGGTCCGACGGCGGCGCGAGAATCAATAAAACAATCTCTGCGTCTAATCAAATTGTAATCTTTGTCAAAAGTTGCGCGAGTTATCTTGCGGTTATGAGATATCTCCACCGACGGCGCTCACCCGCCGCCTTATCGCCGACGTGCATCGCATATTTGGGCGAAGGGGGTGGGGGGGTGGGGGGGGGACTTGGTGAGACCTTGCGCGTGCAATATATCAGGCCTATCTGTCCTCGGCTTGGAGGGAGAGAGGGGGGGGGGGAGATTGGATCTCGTCTCTCTGATGATCTGCCACTACAAAGGCGGTATCTCTCCTCCGTCCTCCGATTGTTATCTCCGACGGCGCAGAAACAGAATATCGTACAAGACAGAAGACGCTCGTGTTTTATCAAACCGCGAGAGGACGTCTAATGAAGCGGCGAGGATTATTCCGAGCAAGGGTACAAAAAAAAAAGTACAACAAGGACCCGGGAAAAGACATCAAACGCGTTTTACCGCAATTAACGCGAGGAGGGGGGGGGGGGGGATGGGGGGGGCGAGACGCGGCTACTTCGCACGCGTGCCGTAATCTGCGCTACGCCATCTGCAGGTGCGATCGCATCCGCTTCGCTCCTAGATATCAAAAAAGACGGCACCGCGCGGGAGCCAGGCCCGCCGAGAGCATCCGTTGGGGGAAGGAGGGGGGGCGCGGGGGGTGACACTTCCTGCAGGAATAGATCCTTTTCATGTTGAAGGAGAGCCGGGCGATCCTGTTTACATCTGGCGCGTACGCGCCACATAAAGCGGCGCATATATTTATGCGCAGAGGCGGCTAATTGGTTTTTGTTTGTTCACAGCACTTTCCATGCTGGAGGCAAATGTCAAGAAAGCGTACAAGCCTGGAAATTAATACTTAATGATTGTCATTTATTAACTATTCCCCTATTGTCGCGGGAGTTGCGCCGATGCGGCGGTGTTTGAAAAGGATGCAGAAATCACGGCGAGTTATTCACCGGCGCAGTAATGAAATGGAGGAAAAGAAAAAAGGAGGATTACGGTCGCTTTTTTATTGCTTGTGTGTGTGTGTGTGTGTGTGTGTGTGTGTATATATA